>QBDW01006326.1:0-13603 GCA_003261595.1 Maconellicoccus hirsutus | reverse complement strand
TTTGGGTTCCAGAGGGCCGATTGAGGTAAGTGAGGTGTCGAATTCTAGGTTATCGGACCTGAGGAATCTATTACAACCATCAGTTTTGCTCTATCTTGTACTGTGTGTTCAGTCGAATTTCGGTCTCGAAATTTTCTCAGCAATGGTATGTTTTTGATGCGATATTCGTGATCAGCGACGTCGACTCAGTAAAATGAGACATATTTCGCGAAAATCCGTCGGTTAGAACGCCGGTAATTAATTAATTGTTTTATGCACATGTTGGAAGAGTTGCCTACCTAAATATTCGTATAGGAAAAGCTTTATGTAATTTACGTAATTACTTCCTTACGGCGGTTCTAACCGCCGGATTTTCGTGAAAATGGTCTCATTTTACCAAGTCTACCTCGCTGAACACGAATATTGCATAATAGCCATACCATCGCTGAGAAAATTCCGAGATCGGAATTCGACTGAACACACAGTACTAGATAGAGGAAAACTAATTATCGCAGTGGATTCCTCAGGTCCGTTAACCTACCATTCGACCCCAAAAACCCGTCAATCGGCCCTTGGGGGCTCATAAAGAATGAAATTCAAATTTGAACATGAATTTTGTGTTCTCACAAGACGGCAGCATATGTTTGTCGAATTATAAGTGAATTAATTACGAAAATTCATTTTACGAATAATTAATTAAAAATGGTCGTTTTAATGCGACAGATAAAGTAATTTAGCTATTTGTATACCGTTCAGCGTAATTTTCGTGGAGTACTTGGCAAAAATGAGCGTAATAATACGACTGATAACGTTTCGGGGTTGATTTTCCGCCGCCATTTTACATAGCCTTAGTGATAACTTTTCGCGTATAGTCATAACTTGTTTAAACCTTACCTGCGAAGTTTTAAAAGCTCAAAGCTAGGTGATGATGAGCGGCGTATAAGAAACTTACGAGTTACAACCACCTCGGATTGATATATAAAAGAAGTGTTTTATTCATATAAATGATTTATTTAATGACTCAGGTACATAATCGATTAATATTGTCATATTATAAACAATCTACAAACAATCAATGGGAAGACTAAATATCGTCTTTAATTTTAGATGAATAATCATTATCCATCGTCGGCCGCGGTTAATGTCAGAAATGTGTTACCGTCATGACAGATTGAGTATCGAGCTGCGCGTCGCTGTTATTTAAATTGAAACTACTATTGACGAAGAACGAAGAAAGAGGAACTTTACTGTGAGTTCTCCAATGAGTAAAAGGAAAAAAAGATCCAACGTGGTAGGCTCCCGAAAATATATCATCGGATGATTCATCTTCGGAAATTAAAGCTCTAGCGGTCAAATCGATCTGTAACGAATTGAACGTTTCAAATTACACGTATTTTATCGCAATGCGAAAAATCTACGGGAAAAACGAAAAGTACTTACTTGAGGTCTGCCTCCTTCGGCGATTTCCAACAAAGGTAAAAATCTAAAATAACATTGCGACCAAACTTGCAAGTCGGAGATGTGAGGCTGGATATGTAAAGGTGAAGACGATACGAAAACGTCTGGTGTTATGTATAACGGATTATAAAACAGCGATATATCTTTATCCGGAAACATTTCGCCCCAATCCCAAATATTCCTTAAAATCAAAGGATTATAAGGATCCTGCGAAAAACAATTGGTCAACATAACGTAACATATCGTGATAAAAAATTAAATCACTTACATCTGCAGCTCGTAATCGATCGCTGTCGCAATCGAATAAGAAAGTATCAAATATTGAAATATGCGCAGAATCCCATAACGTAGTTAAATAAGTATCCGTGAATTCGAAATGCGTCGGAAACTGTTGCAACATTTGCCAAACGCAATCCAAGAATAGTAAGAACATGGGGCTCTGTAAACACCAAAATATAATTTATTGTAGCTTTAAATAATAGATTTGAAAAAAGTCAATTTAAATGTGTATTTAAATAATAAAAAAACGTGAACTTGCTTGTTGATTATCTTCTTCCGAATACACATGCCTCAGTCTGGTACAAAACGGATGTCCCATGATGATCCATTCCTTTTGTATCAGAGTTTGGAAACCACTAAGCGTTCTGTAATACGGATCCAATAACAGTACAGTTAAACAAGAGATAACACAACAAATATCACGGCCATCCAATTCTGCAAAAAAAAATTCACATGTTAATACAATAAAATGGACACTGGTCATCTGAGTCGACAGTATTAACTCACAGAAAAAATTCAACGAAATTAAAAATCGTAGTCGCGAATCGAACGTGCCATCATGACGATCAACATCAGAATGAGTCTATTTATAAAGGCAAAAATTTCGGAACCACAGGCAAAGATAACAAATTTTAATTCGATGATACAAGACAAAGGCCACTATGAAAAAAGGTTCACCTTTGAAGCGCCCTTTTCCCCTTAATTTTACAACTAGCCGGTACCATGTGGAGTTTTACACAACATAAATTACTTTGCAAAACCATTCGATGGCTTTGGACATCATTAAGGGTAACACAAACCTTGAAGAACAACGGTACTTCCTTCGTTGAGATAATTTGCAGATTCAACAGCTTTGGTTAAACAATTGGAAACATAGAGCAGCCATTTACTACTTTCCAATAACGAATAAAAATGGTTATCTTGCACCCAAAATTGTCTCGAACTATCTGCCGGAGTGAAATGAAAATGTGTAAATACGCGATTTCGAACTTATACCATCTTCACTTACCAGGCGCGCATAATTCTCTAAATTTGATGTAACTCAGCTCCAATTCTCGAGGCAACGGCGCATCTTTAGTGAGATCAATTATTTTAAGTGCAGTTTTACGCGGATGTGATCTTCTAACACTTTCTAACATGGCGTTTTCTTGACTTCTAAACGCGAAATGTGAAAAAAAAAATTGAATTAATATAAAACAAATAAAACCTTTTCCATTTATCACACATTTGTTTTTAATTATCATTGTTGTAATATGTTACTCGAGTATTATATTTACCTATCTTGTACTGTTGAGACTAAATCAGCCATTCGTACCAGAGCTGCTCCGCATTTCGCACTCCAACACCATAGCGGCGGACGTTTACATCGGAAGTGCTGCGCTGCCTCGCTTATTTGTTTATCACTTACGTCTTTACAAACGACGAACACTTGCGGCAAGCTGTTCCAATAAAATAGGCGTGTATTCGTTTCAACGATTAACGCTCTATTGCACACGATTAAATTACCTTTTGGAAAAAAGAAAGTCTCGATTTAAACGCGTGATACGCCATCCTTTGCATTCGGTTCTTTGCATTTCCTTTTCCCAAGATTCAGGATCACGAAAATTCGGTACTTTGGTGTTACACTTGAAATACGGCTCGCTACAAAAAGTCCAAATTTTAGATTGTCGTAATATAAATAAAAAAAAATGAATAAACATAGATTTACCTGTAGTCATAAGCGAAAAGAAGCTGATGCCTTTTGGGGAAAGCATGATGTAACAATGTTCTGGTCAAAGTTTTACCATGACCGATTGGTGAAAATTTAAAACTAAACGTTAGAACTTTCATATTCTGTAACAATTTCGTAAAATATTAAAAAATTACAAATGCACAAATAAATCATTACTACTTACTTTGCATAAAACGTAAAGCGTTTTTACTTTATCAGGAACTCGCTGACCGGGTATCAGCTTTCTTTTTTTATCGCCCGAGAATAGAAACAACGAATCGACGTTCGATAAACAAACGTCGTATTCGCCCAGTAAGAAATTCTCTTGATACAGCGAATCCTTCATCGCAAATATTTCGTGAATATATTGAATATCTTGAAAGACAAAGCACAGTTGTACTTACTTCGGCAGGTTTTTCTTCCGATGTAACGAAGGATAATCTGAAATTCGTGACGATCAGCATACCGGATTTGCCAGTTTTTTGACTCGTGACAGGAGTAAACAGAAGGACGTTTTCTGCTTCAGCGATGATCGTTTCCCCTGAAAATACACCACAGTCTAATGTTTAAACAGTGATAAGTACTTAACGGTAATTAAATTGCATGCTTTTATGATATAGATTACGCTGACAAAAATCTGGAATAATCACATACCTCGTAATATCTTCGGAGTGAGTTGCTCATTAAATGATTCATCGGCACTGCTATCAAGTTTCTACGCGAATCAACATATTTGAAAAAACATTAGGAGTAGTAATTGGTTAGATATATCTAAAGTACAGAGAAACATTCGCATACTAACCTGATCGCTTTTATCCAAATCTATGTAACTTTTGAAACTCATATTAGAATGCATCGGTGTTCGATTCACGCTGACATTTACAGCGAACGTAAATCAGGGTAATGATTAACTAATTAATAAATATCCATAGCGCGACGTTACATTTATGATTCATCTATAACTTAATTCGATTATTACTTTAACACCAATAGACATATCAGAATAATGCAGCTCGTCTAGACTATTTTGTTTACATAATGATATAAATTAGAATTTTTGAACAATTAGAACAAAATTACTATCACTATAACAAATTGACTGAAGAATCGTTTCAAAATTGTGAATTGTAATTCATTTTGGCAGGTTTTATTTGGCCTTTTTTTTTATACAAGTGCAAAAAAAACACCATTCATTGTTTTCTTCATCTGTGACATCAAAGTTGTCGAATAATACTATTGGAGGTGGCCACTAGAGCGCGCCTTGTTGCGAAATCGAATCCACAGATAAAATAATCAACCCTTGAATGTTTCTTTTTTTTTCAATTTTGAACTGCCGTAACTTTTTAACTTCTTTTCGAGTAATTTAGTTTTCAAATAAACTTACTTCCATTACTTCTTTTTTAATATTTAGGAAAAATATTAACGATACATTCTTACCACAAGTTGTACTTTATGGTTTGCATTCAAACCCCATCATCGCACTAATGAAATATAAACCTAAAAATCACTAATAACGCAATGGAACTACTTCGCACCTCACACGATCAACCGTAAATGCAACTTGCTATGAAATTAACAAAGCAATTACCACTTGACAATAACTAAAATACATACACGATAAAAATTTCCTTTTTAAAGCGAGTAGCAAATTACGATTCAAGTACCAACACAATTGGATCATAAATGCAACAAGTTTACCGCGAACAATGCACGCAGATGTAAACATGAACCTAAACAATAGCTTTTCATTTCTTACTCGGATTTGTTAGAAGTTGAAGAAAATTTCGCATCTGAGCACAGTTTTTACAGTTTTCATCTTCAAGATGTGAAACACTAACGTTTAAAATATGGTTTGAATGCAGAATGCACCGTACATATATATCACAAATACACTCGAAACGCCACGTAAAAATCGTACAAAAGCAAAACACACGATTACAAATTTAAAATACATAAATGAAATACAAGTTCGTTAAAAAAAGAAATGATAATAAACAAAATGAACAAAAAAATAAGTTAACCTAAGGCACTAAAAAAAAACTTATCCCAGAATTATTTACATTTTTTCTTTCATCGAATTCGATTACAGGCGTTGAAGCTTTGAAAACAACGCTATGAAAAAATACTTGTGGAAATGAATCGCAATTGCACAAAATTAACTAATATAACTAGTTCTTCACGATGAAACTGGTAATCCCCAAGGATCTTTTTCGTTATTCAACAGACAAACGGAAGAATCACAAATTTTCTTTAAAATTTCTCCAAGATCTTGTTTGGAGTATGCCTATAATGTTTCAGACGATTAAAAAAAATTAGTTCACAAATTATCGCCATTTTTAGTAAAATTTATAAAAATACGACAAAATAAATTCACCTTGTAGATTTCGTTTTCTTCGCTAGTAATAACTTCAGCCAATTTCAAACACTCGTCGTATAATTTCATCGAATGAAGTACTGTATGAAGTAAAATAACTATCTGCGAATTTATAAAAAAATAATAAGCTAGAGCTAGCACATGATAAAGATATTTGATAGCTGGCATTCGGATTTTACCTTCGGTATGCATAATTTTCGAAGAGCGTTCATTTGAGCGATTCGCGACGAATCGTCGAAGTATCTATTCTCAACGAGCCATCCGCCGTCAGGAAACAGAAGGACGTTGTATAAATGCGATTTCACAATCTAACAAGCAACGAACAATTAACAACAATACGCAGATGAAACCAACAGATAACTTACTTTTGTTTGTTCGTCAACGGCGCTTTTCCATTTTTCATAATCTCCATTATATTGCGTCAAATGATGTTCGTAAGCTACTTTATGCGTAAACTGAGCATCTTCGGCGGGTTTCTGGGGACGCGAAGGTTCCATTTTATGGAAGGTATGAAACCAATCGGCAAATCTAATTTCTGCGTTCTTAAATCCAAAAGTAGAAATTAATTTCGTAATTGTGGATCGCAAAAATACTTGTTTCACTTACCAGGTAAACTTTATAAGAAAAATATTCCCTAATTCCGGCGTAAATTTCGCTAGGTACAATGGCCGGATTCGTATGCAGAGTTTCTTGATCGATTTCTAATTGCTCTAATATCGTATTAACGGAGTCTTCAGGTATCTAAATATAAAACCGTCGTCAGACGTATTAAATGTATGCAGGGCATCGAACTTATCTTAATCTAGATACATCGATTAAGTCAATCGTGATCCAACGACTAGAATACGTTGATAAATTACCTTGCAAAATGCGTAATTAGCGGCTTGTAAATTTCTTTGGCTGAGGAAATATCGAATTAAGGCGTTCGTCTCCCAAATAGCATCATGCCTTTGCTGCGGGTAATGCATTATTAAATCTAATGCCGATATTTTGGCGTGATCTTCTTTCGTTATTCCTGTAGCCAAGTCCAAAGATTTTCCTTGTTCGTCAGCTTTATTTCTGTTATCGAAAAATAATTAATCGTTGCTACGACGAAAGACGTTTGCTAAACGACGCCTATATCCAATTTACCTTATTATTTGAACGACGCATTTTGTAATCGCTTCAATCTGCAAATGGCACATTTCAGCAGCTTCCAAGCATTTAATACGTTCATTATCGTCATTGACGTTTTGTAAAAATTCCGCATAATAAGTTATCTGATCTTCTTCGTTTAACATAGCCGTATAATAAGCGACCAATTTCGCATCTCCGGTTTTCATCAAAATCTGAGCAAAGAAAAAATATTAATTGATCATTTTAACAACAACAAAATTACGTACAAGAAGAGAGCTCCTTACTTTGACGTACGAACGTAAAATATCATCCGATTTTGATTTATCACTTTGTAACCCAACTAATCGTAAACAAAGTACGATATGCGCCGCCATCCGAACCAAATGAGGATTAGCGTTCTCTTTGCAACACCATTCTGCCATTATGATCATTAAATCTTGTAAACGATCGGTAATTATCAAACGTTGGATAATTCTTTCAGGCTTACAAGCTTCTAATCTGATATCATTATCATTGAATCCGGCCAACTCCTCGAATATTTCGTTCACGCTGTATCTAAATTTAAAAAGGTAAAAAAAACGAGTTAATGTAAAATTCACACATAACGCCATCTACTCGATTCGCATTTACTTAAAGTCCCAATACTGTTCCGGATACTCCACCACAGAATTTGGATTTACAGCACGAATTTCTCGCTCTACCTTTACGTCTATGTATATTTTCAAGAACGCCCACAGCAGATCTTCCCAGTCTTTGCAATACGGCATCAATACCGATAAATTACCGCAATATACGCCCAGAATCGCTTTCCAAATATTGGGAGATTGAGAGCTTTCTATTAACCGCCATGCACATACGCGCCAAATATCTCTGCAAGGAGGCAGTAAATCATTAAACGCTGATTTTACAAATTGTCAACGTCGATAGATCAAATTACCTATGCGGATTTCCAAAAGCCGATATAACCGTGTCATCGGAACTCTTATAATTGGGGTCATTGAACAACATCCAACCTTGTAAAATAGCCGCACGCCATTTATGACCGCATAGACTACAAATTTCAACGGCTTTGTGAAGTCGGCCGCAACGAATTTCTAGAAATATCTGCTCTAAGAGGCGATTTTCATCTTCCTGCAAGTGCAAATACGCGATAAAATACCATGAAAAGCGAAAATTAATCGTTTCTGTAGAATACCTCGTCTAAATCGTGAATATGTTTTTTCTGCCTTTGAGGAGCGTCAGGATCCATGGCTGTGACCAATGCTCGTGGACTAGAATAAGCTATGTTTTTAACCTAACAACAAATATGGAAATGCGTGAAAAACCGAAGGTGTCACTATTAACTTGATATTCATCACGTACTTGTAATTGCTGTAAAGTATTTTCCCAAGCAACTGTTTTATCCATGAAATGAGACATCTTCGGTTGTCCGCTTCGATCGGTACGAAACGCAGCGCATTCTTCCAACCAATCAACCACAAGCTGACACTATTAGTTAAAAACAATCAAATATGTTAATAGATTCAAACTAATAACGCGCATAGCTTCGTGTAATTTGTCATAACAAAGGAATTACCTCTCTGACGGAGTTATCATTTTGGTAAAGATTTTTCACAATATCGAGATCATTTTCAGAACTTAGGTGAACTTCTTCGTTTACATAATGTAACCTATTTTGATATAACGCGTATACAAGTCGCCAAGTGTTTTTTTCATTTTCCAACCATATCTTATCCTGGAATTAAATGTGGAGTAAATATCATGAAATGAATTTCTGACGCAACGCCAAATAATTACAAATAACTTTCTTACCTGAGAGCGTAAATTCGAAGAATGCTCTACAGCATCGGAACAGGCATTACAAAAGGTATTGATCAAATCGAAAACTTGTCCCGGAGAATTATACGCTTCGACAAATTCCAAAAATTGACAACAAAGCGATTCCATGCCTAAAACAATCATAAAGTAGAAAGAAATACAAGTAATATCCACGGTGCTTTACATGTGAATAATCTCACCATTATTAAAATCATAAAACATCGAAGATTTCGAGGAATATTTCTCATCATTGGTTTTTGATTCGGATAAAATATTATTTAGGGTTTTCGCGTTAAATGGTATATTAAATGTTTCTTCGATTTCAATATTGACGCCTGTAAAGAATAAAGCAAATTAATTCAACAAAACATATTAGAAACACCTTGTATAAGGAATTGATTACTTACTAGCTTTGTAGGAATATTGGGTTGAATTTGCCAGCAAACTATTCTCCGGCGATTTGATAATCGATTTGAATTTACCATCCATCCAATACTCAGGATTTACAGCCATTGTGGGATTAATTAATACTTTTTCCCAATTACCGTTGTTAAAGTTGATTATTTTCCGTTGTACCCACGCCGGTTAACGCTCGATAAGCATAAGCTGAATAGTTAGTAAAAAAACTATTTCGTAAAGAGATTAACTGTTGTAGGAGGATAAATGTTTAAAAAATTTTCATTTGGCGCATCGTTCAAATTAAATCGGAAATTTATCAAAAAAGTAAAACACTATATTTTAATCCTAAAGAAAGACATAACACGAAAATCTTGAGATTTGAGAATTCAAATTTAAAAAATTTGAAATGAAAATAATTACGATTTTTTTTATTTCTGCGATGGAATTGTAAGCAACAGTGAATTAGCGAACGAATCAAACTCTAGGAGCTCTCACCAGAAGCGCTGTAATCGAGTTAAATAAAATTGAGAGGGATGGGGGAATAAAATCAAATAAAATGAATCAATGAACGCGGTTTGAGTTTGACTTTTGATGAAGGAAAATTACATGAGGTTTTCTAATTTTTAACAAAAATAAAGGTTTTCGTAACGGTTGGTACATCATTAAAATTTATGCAATATTGTATTAATGACTTCTCTGCCATTTCATTTCTTTACAACCAGATCCAGCTCTGCTGCACAAAATGAATAAATTTCATGTACTAATCGGAATTCACACAAAAAACAAATTCTTTTTCTTATTCGTTCCTTTCTCATAGCGTTGATGATTATTCGTCAAGTTTATTACAATTCTAGTCTAGGCATCATTAATGAAAAATTGAAAAACTCGTTTCATCGATAAACACAATTTCCCTAATCATTGAAATCAATCAGTGGCGTAGCCAAGGGGGGGCAAAGGGAGCAATTGCCCCCCATGGCCTTTTATTGTTTGTTTCGACGTATTGTAGTTTGTTTATAAATTAAAGGAATAGGTAAATAAATCGTTTGCAATTTCTGGTTTCCCACTAATTAAAAAAAATTTTGACTACCTGGACTACTCGTTTTACTCCCCCCTGCCAAAATCCTGGCTACGACACTGAAATCAATGGAAATGAAAAAGAAAGCGAAGGGAAACTTAGACATCGTTTCGATTCGTACAATATTCTGGAATCTATTTTATATACAAAAAATATATATATACACACACACAAGTCGGAATTCAAACAATGAAACTTAATCTCTTCTTTTTCTTTTTTCGTTTGTTCCTTTCTCATCGCGAGAACGTTTTGTGGCACGTTTGGCTTGCGTTAAAAATTGATCCAAACCAAACGGATCCTCTTCTGCACGTTCATATTGAACAGGTCCGCTTCGATGACCTGTTGCATTACTCTTTTCTCCAACATAATCCATATCTTTATCCAAGTTACGAGGACGATACACATGCTGAGCAAGGGTATCTTGATTCCGCCAAGGTTTATCGTACACGTTATATGAATCTTCTTCACCGAATCCAGAGTCCATTCCTTTCGTACCATCGAATAATCTTTGGTCGAATTGCGCTTCACCTGATAGATTCGTTTTCGCAGGTAAACCAAGAGCGATTTGCTCACTGATATCTCGTTCTCTTTCTTTCTGCAGTTTATTTCTGTGACATTAAAAATCACCGTGAATGAAGAAATAACGATATGTATTCTGTAAATGACTATCAATTTTAAAAATGGTATTCGAATTAATATCTTTATACCTTTTATCAGGAGCTGCCCGAGCTAAATTACGATCACGAGCGCGTTCTTTGTGCCTTTCCATTCTCAACTGTTCACGTTCTCTCAGAGCATCGTCACCTCGATCTAGAATTAAACGCAATGCATATGTGAAATGCGTAAAACAAGTATCATGAATATATTCATCCTTACCACCGCCGCCAGAAGGAGCAGCACCGGATTTAATACCAGCTCGTTCTTCTCTCGCTTTTTGGGCAAGCGCTCTCAGATGTTCTTCTTTCTTTTCTTTTTCTTTCGCTGCCATTTTCTTTTCTACTTGGGCTCTCACTTCAACGGCTTCTCGAGCCTATAATTGAAAATTACATAGATATTTTGCACATAAAAAAATCATAAAATGGCTTCGAAACTTACTTTTCTATCCGCGATGTACAGTGCTTCAGCTAATTTAGCAAAATTTTCGTTTATATGGACTTGTTGCAGTCCACGACCATCGGCAGCTAATCTTTTATCTAAAGGAATCGTGTAACCTTTGGCGTTTTTCCAATTTGAAACACAAGGCGGAATCTTCCATTCCTTCTGCTCTTTGACTGAAACCTACAATATGAAATATAAAATTATTCTATTCCGAGAAATTTTGTAAAAACAGTAAGAAAGGTTACTTTTCGAGTTGGAGAATGCATTACTGGTGCTGGTGGGGATGGCGGTCCTCTTGGTATCTTTTTATTAATTCTGAAAGAAATGAAAGACTACTTCATTAAACAGCACACACGCTATGACAAATTTCTACAATATATTGAATCTTACTTAAATTTAGGTGGTTCCATAGGATCTTTCTGTAATTCTACCATTTTGAACACTCGTTGTTTAGCTCCCGAATTGAATGCTACGCCTTCTTGAGACGGAGTATATCGTATAAATTTCGCTGGTTCCTAATCAATTTCAATACACAAACGGTATCATAATCATAATATTTGATAAAAATTTATGAAAAAAAAATTAGATTATTCATTAATAACAGTGTCATGATTTACGTACCTGTTTGGGCGCAGCTCTGACTGGCATAGCAGCAGCGATTTTCGAATTTGTTAATTTTTCCAACGCCTGCCGTGTTCTTTCGATGTTGGATTGAACAGATTCCTCATCTGGTTTTTGAAGGCTAGGATCGTTGTCATTCAAAATTTCTGACGGAAGTAAATCCGTTAATTTTGAATATACGATCTGAAAAGAACACGACTTTTAGCACCTAGATGCTTGAATAAACACGGATATCTTGATTTTCAAAATTTACGTACTTTATCTTTGTGATGGCCTTGCCTGGCAATCACATCGTATTTCACTTTGCCTTCGTGGTCTAACTGAACCGCTAAAGCATTTGACGTGCTTTTATTGTTAGGACGTCCCATGTTTAAAGGGTACTGCGCCATAACAATCTCCGGATAAGCTCCACCATCGCCGAAATCCTTAAGTTAAACCGACACTGTGTTAAATTGCAAAGAAGAAAATGATTAAAATGCTAACTACCTCTGGATTTCGCGGTATCCATCCTTTTCGTTGACCGTATGGTGGAGCGGTTACTTCCGCAATCACAGCTACCGCCGATGATTTTTGATGACTCCTTTCATCGTCATCAAAACTCTGCTGTACAGGTTTTGGTAACAGCCTAGAAAAGAAAATAATGAATACATAAAGAAAACCAACGCCGAGAATTCGATGCAGGAACACCATCAAATTTTCATGCGTGAAGGAAAAGTTAACTTACTGTGTCAAACTCATTTTGCTCAACTTTCAATCTGGTAATTAATCAATAAAGTACACCATTACTTTTGTCGACGATAATACACAAAATAAAACCAAAAGTCCACGATGTAATCAATCGTCCATTTCGCATCAAGTCTAAAAAAACGAAAATAACGAATCAGTGTTGCCAGATTTTTTTAAAGTGAAGTCACTAATTCCAGTGTTGAGAAATTCAGATTTAAAAAAAAACGCGATTGTGCCTCCGCGATCCCAGTGCCCACAATGGAAGGGAAAATGAACTGGGTGATTACCGGAAAATTTCACGAGCGTCTGGGTCCTATCCGTGTACTAAACATATCAACCATACAAAACGTTTGTGGGCGTGTACATTGGTGTTTTGGCATTAAAATGATATTTTTTTATTTTTATTTTTTTTTTAATTTTGAAATAATTTGAATTTGACACACTTGCCCTATAATGTAGAACCATTTTTTTTTACTTTTATTTTTAATTTATTGTAATTTATGTTGCAGTGCAACTAGTTTAACGCAATCAACACAATTTTTATTAAAGTCTTTAATTAGAAAGTCTTATACAAAATAGAAAATAGTAACTTGAATTTTGGTTTCATTTAATAATTTTTAATTAATTCGGATTCTATTCACATAAAAAAATAGTTGTGAAATGATAACACGACGAGTGTCTCTCTGGGTACACCGGGTACACGCCCACAAACGTTTTGTATGGCTGATATGTATTATGTTTAGTACACGCCTACACGGATAGGACCCAGACGCTCATGCAACACGACAGGAAGGACGAATGCACCGTCTATAGTCTTTTCAAGTTGAGAGTATACCCACTCTAACCGTAAAATTTCTGTTTGGCGGCCATGTATATCTAGTTGAACTATGTTTTCCTATAGTCTTTTCGCGTTGAGAGTATACCCACTCTAACCGTAAAGTTTCTGTTT
>QBDW01006325.1:0-18604 GCA_003261595.1 Maconellicoccus hirsutus | reverse complement strand
TTCTTTTGTATTTTATACTTATGTGGTTATATATTCATAATGTCCGGCAGTACGTTCGTTTTAAGCTCTTCACATCTACCAGCAAACTTTTAAACAATCATTCTCCCCGACAAATCTGAGTCTGAGGAATGCTACACTTTAAGAGCAGATCTAAAAACCGAAGATGATATGATTTCCTGGGTTAGAGAATTTGGAGAATGAAGCTCCGATGTATTTTTATTACTTAATGCGATTATATTCCTTATGTTCCAACTCAGTATTGAAACTTTTGACGATGAATCGCTGCTTAAAATTCCGCTCAGAAGATCGTTACTAATTTCCATCTATGAAGGTAAACAAAATTATAAATAATACGAGAAATATTGATCTTTTCATAAAGATGCACGTGTATTTATCATCTTGTATCATGACGTCGATTGTGATTTTGTCCGCCTGTCTTGTGAATTTTTCCTTTTTTAACAATATATACCAATACGTTATAGTGCGAATAATATGGGAATTTATAGATACATATAAATGTGTGGAGGGAATGGGCCAATCAGCGCGTAGTATTTGGTCCCATGCACGATCACCGGTCCAGTATCCAAATACGCTCAGCCGTGTGTTAATTTTAATTTTATTTAGTTACCAACGATTTTATAAATTTCTACAAGACCCCCTGATTTTGATACCACAAGAATTTTGGTCCACTTCGTATACCTACTATCGTTCTGGGCACTTGGAGGATGGAAATTCCGTTCCAACTCCTCAATCTTCGAGCGTATTTTTAGTATGATTACAGCTTTTGTTCTTTCATCCTGAAATCCAACAAAATCAAATTGAAGCGTTTCGTAACACCAGACTACATATGTACATATTGTTCATCGAAAGCGAGGAATCGTACGAAATAGATCGGACATCTCAGGTATTGGAGTTATCAACGAATTTCGAACGTCTACTACATCTCGAAGAGAAGCAAGGAATACCTATTTCGAACACTATTCTAGCTTGTATGTCTCGCGCTCGTACTAGAGCGTTCGCTGATTAATTAAAAGTCAACCAATGAACAAGCGCTCCAGCTAGAGCGTTTCGTAACACTCGACTACGTATGAATACATCGTTCATCGAAACAAAAGAGCTTCGTAAGTATCAAGTTAATAACGAATTCCTAGCGACTATATTTCAAGTTCGAAGGTTCAAATCTGAGTTACGAAGGACGTATTACGATCGCTACTGAAAGAACAGTCAATGAACAAGCGGTTCAGCTAAATGCTCAACTATGTGAACATTGCGTGTCGAAAACGTAGAAGTCGTCTTTCGAAGTTCATTACTCACCAATTGAGCCGTTAACGTTCCGTTTTGTTTACTTAGAGCCTCCACTCTTTCGTTCATCGAGTCCAACTTCCCTTCTAACCACTGATTCATTGCTCGCAATTCTTCAACCTTGAAAAAATATATACACATCCAAAATGATGCATTACCAGTACGATTTCAAATCATTTTATTTCATGTCAATACGAGAAATGAACAAAGTATGCATGATTTACTTACAGACGACATGGCTACAGTATAGAATCCTCTCTTTTTCCAAGTGATTCCCGTGAAACGATGTTTCGAATTATAATATTGTATTGTAAACGACGAACCACGAACTCTACAAAACAGTTGGATGTATACTACCGTGCAAAAAAAAAAAAGGACGTAGGTATCTAAAAATATCGAATGATAGTTTTTCAGATTTGGAAGACTACTGAATAGTGTTTGAACTTCTGAGTTGAATCGGAGTCATTTCAAACTGAATCATACGAACGAGTATCGAGATGTGGGGCGAATAGCAACTCCCCGAAAGAACGATTTGAAATCGTGTTTGGAAGATGCTCAATCGTGTAATTTTCTGAAAGAAAAATTATTTTGGTTTTTATTTATACATTAAGTCTGCAAAAAAATTAAAAAAACTTGCATTTCAAGATGCAAATGAAAAATTTTACTTACTGTCGTATAAATACTCTCGTAAGCGGTTCATGTAGAGAAATGAGAAATCGAAATCTAAAAGCCCCGTCGGAATTAATTCTGCCGGTGGATTGTAAATTTCATCTGAAAAAAAAAAGAATAAATAATGAATAACAAAACACTTACCGGAAAGAAGAGGAAAACAAAAAAAAGAATATCCGATGATGATCTTACTATGAGAATCGGAATCGGATTGCTTTAGATATTTATTGATCACAGACAAAATCTGAAAACAAGAACGAATCATTATTAGGGTATGTCGCATTTTTGTCATGCGAATTAAAAAAACGTGTACAAACTAAATTTACCTTAAGCAGGTTTTCAACTGCTTCCTTTGCCGTTTTGTAAACGAGGGTTTTTTGATAAGTCAATAAGTTCTTTAAAACCATCAATTCCGTTCCTACTTCATTGTTTTCTCTGAAATAAATATGATTAAGATTATTAAAAAAAATAAACTAGCATTCATTCCGTGTATAAAAGCCACTTTCGCAATCGCAAGTGGCTTTTTGCATGGCCTGTTAGTTAACATGCAGCATAACATCCGACACTCTCGGATTTTCTCTAGCAGCTTTTTATTTGAAATGTTCGTCTTCGACTCTTTAAACTTATTTTCCAACTGAAAATTAAATAAAACAAAAAAGTTAAATCTAAATTAATTTTAAAATTAAATAAAGTTACAATATTCAATTTTTCTTGACCCATTCGCACGCCGTGTTGCCCTGCACCTCTCCACTGTGTGGTTCGTTCTCTTACATCGTTTGCAGAATTTTTCGCTCGCCTTCATCGCCGTCGATTTGATAACTGGCTTCTCATTCACCAGGGAAGCCGCATCGACAATTAGCTTCTTTACCACCTCAGGGTCCGACTCTCCAGTTGCCAGAGCAGCAAGCCGTACTTGCATCAAACTAGCCGGCAGACCATTTAATAACCAAGTGATCTTTTCCCGGTCGTCCATTGCACCATTCGCTCCTGTAACAGCTACAAACTCCCTTTCCATGCGATCAACATACTCAGGCGTCGTAATTTATTATTTTAAAATTCTCGTAACATTTTTTTGCATTCGTTCTTTTCTGAGTGGTTCTTACCCTCCCACCAGAGGAATGCATCGTACGCGTGCCCTGCAATAAACAAAAAATAAAATTAAAAAAACATAAAAATAAAGTAAAATATAAAAAAAAAATGAATAAAAAATATACCAGACTGCTGGACGTTGCTGCCGGACGGATTTGCCAATCTATATGAAAAAAAAAAAACGAACAAACAAATAAAAATATAAAATCACATTTAAGAAAATGAAAAAAAAATACTTGTACCCTGGTGGAAATCTGAACATTTAAAATGTTCAACAAAACATTTTTAGGATATTTAAAGCATTTTTCGTTGGTCCAAACAGGTGGAAATCGCTCGAAGCCAAGTCAGGACTATAGGGGGATGTGGGAGGATCTCCCATCCCAGTTTCTCGAGTACCCCCTTCGTCAGGGCAGCGCTGTGAGGGGTGGCATTGTCTTGTTGAAGAATGACTCCTCGAGTCAACAATCCAAGTCTTTTTTTCCAAATAGCGGATCGCAAATCATTTTTGAGAACGTTGCTGTAGTACTCCGAGTTGATTGTGCGTCTGGTTTCAAGATAATCGCGTAAAACAGCCCCATTCATATCCCAGAACACCGTTAACATAACCTTGTTGGCGGAAGGGCGGGACTTGAATTTCTTCGCAGCTAAGCTACACACTAAAAGACAAGCGTTTATGGTGTTGAAAGTCTTCAATACATTTTAATAATACGAACCCAATTACGACGTTTGTGGATCCTTTTCCGACAGCTACCAGATTTTTCTTTTGAAGTCTTTCACGTATCACGTTGTTGTGGTACCATTTGTAATGATCTATATGTACATCCGGCAGCGTTTAGATTACGCATTAAATGGTACCCTTGTATGTAGGGTATTACGTAATCGATCCAAGTATTGAAGAAAGGTGTTCGAATCCATCCAACCATTCCTGGAGAAGCTCCTTTCATGACTTGACGATTAAATTTTGCATGATAAAATACAAAGCAGTTCGAATTGTATTTATTGCTGTAAGGTTCGCTCCAGCGGACTGCATAAGAGTTAGCTTGAGTCTCATACACTTCTCCGGTAGCAAATCATTCATGGTATTTATACAGTCTCTTGCAACACCTTCCTCCATCACTCGAATATATTGAGTGTGAATTAATTTCGTGGTGTTGGTATCTAAACTAATTGTTAAGCCTAAGTCAGCTCGGATTCCGTCTCGTATTTTGTCTAGAAAACGGGCTGTGGTAGTGCCGCTCTTAATAAGCCCAATGATGTAGTGGGTTAGTAGACGGACTTCTGCATTTATATAATCTGGAGTAGGGAATTGAGCCAGAATCGCTAGTAGTTTAGTAGCGTTCGTTACAGATAAATTCCCCAAGTCTCCTTCCCCGAAGGGATACGCTTGGGGAAGGTCGTTTCTATTATACACACCAGGTACATTATTTCCAACCGGAAGATTTGCGTACGCAGCTGCCGTAAGGTTCGAGAACATGCTAACCGTATTCGGGTTAGAAAATATATACTGGACAGTTGAAACTATCCTCTATACCTACACTTACAAATTATACTTGAAAATTAAACTTAAAAATTAAAATGTCTATTAATTTAAAATTAATTAATTGTGCGTCGCTCTGTGGTTTCGGCTCTTTATAAAACAGCAGGAAAAAAATCTGGAAAATAGAAACCGTAGATTAGTTGTTCCAAAAAAACATATTTCTTTTGGTACTTACTGCCGTGATAATTACCCCGAAACTAAGTTCTGGGTAATAATCTATCACTTGGTCTGCGCCCATGACGCGGACCGTATTTCCAAAAATGGCGAACCGCCATATCGCCACCGTTCCAGTGGCCGTTAGGGGGTACTTGAAAGAAAGAACGGCCACCAGAACGGATTGTTTTTTCACCATCTTCTTCGTCAGTTTTATTAGACTTAAACTTTACACCGGATTTAATATTTCCTCCACACTACTTTGACCTGATGACCTGGCAGACTTTTTTTCGTTTGAGGAATGATTAGTTTTTGTTATAGGTGGCGTTATATTTGTAGAACATCCAGGTATTGCATTCTCATAAATAGAATTTTCAGGCATTTGATTTGAGGTGGTATGAGTAGAGTTTTCAAGAATCAAATTCGAAGAGGTACGAGTAGAATTTTCAGGCATTTGAATTGGAGATGGTATAGTACCTGAAGATATTGAAATTACGCAAGTCGAATTTACTGGCTCTGAAACTTGCAAACTATCATCCTCGATGGTCATGATGCCAGATACTATGATATCTATTGGAATATCAGATATGCTTTATGGATTTCTCTTTCTCAATTGGAGTCTCCAAAATATCTGGGGATTTTTCGGGTACCTCAATTGGAATTTCTAAAACATTCAGAGTTTTTTTGGGTGGTGATATGGCACTCCCTTCCTCGACTGGAGTCTCTAAAACATTTCGAGTCTCTTCTTCAGGTGATAATACCGCAATCCCACTCTCTACCATGAAAAATAATACAACAGTGATTTTGAAATGAATTTTAATATGCAAGTACCAACCTTCTAAATCAGTCTGAATCATTATTGGAGATGAAGTCCTGACATAACCACTATCAAGGCGATTTGATTCAAAATTCTCGAACTCTAGAATCAGCTGTTCTTCATTTACACTTTCATAATGCTGTATAGGTAGGTTAGGATCGGGATTGAACATGTAGTACAAACTATCCATTTCTGTTCCATATTTCGAAAATAAATCTTCGAAGTTTTTGTCGCATTGTAAGCTTTGCCAAAAGCAGTACAGTCCAGTGAGCTTCAAATCTCCTTTCCAAGCTGAAGGACTATTTTTCTGGAAATCCCAAATTATTGAAGAGGGAATTCTTTTTTCCAATTCCTTCAATATCACATCATTTGACACACTATTCAGTGCATCTTCATGGGATTTGGAGCTGTTCGACGAACTTTGTATGCATTTTGTATAGTCGACACTTTCGGGTGTAGAAGGAAAACGGCCACACTTTTCAAATCATGGTGGTTTTATCTTTACAGAAAAATGAACATGGATCCATCACCTCACTTGTAAAATTTAATTTCTCCATAATACTTCTAAATTTCTTATACCACCTGTTTGGACTTTGCTTCAATCCGTACAAAGCCTTTTTTAATTTACATACCTTGGTTTCTCTTTCTTCTATATTATAATCTAACACTTCAGGTATCTCCATAAAAATATCATCATCCACCTCTCCATACAAAAATGCAGTTTTCACATCTACTTGTCTTATTTTCAAACTATACTTTTCTAACTGATGTCAGTCGTGATACTGGAGCATATACTTCTGACAAATCATAATTTCTTTTCTCCTTAAAACCTCTAATGATTAATCTTGCTTTATATCTTAATCTCCCATCATTTTTACATTTCTTTTTGAATAAAATTCTAGAATCTAATATTTCAATATTACTAGGCGGTCGCTCCACAATTTCCCAAACTTCATTTTTCCTCATTGCATTCATCTCTTCTTCGATTGCTCTTTTCCACTGTAACTTATCAGTAGATTTCATCGCCTGTTTTAGCGTTACCGGATCTCCTTCAATTTCTGCTATTATAGCATAATTTTCCTCATCCATATCATTTTCATCTAAGTCTGCTTCTTCTAGTGCTAATTTGAATGAATCTCTAATTTTTCCAAACATTACCTCGACTTCTTCTATTTCTTCACATTCAATATTACTTAGATCATACTCATCTATCTCCATATTCTCATGTTCTTTTTCTCCCTCCATTTCTCTATCACTCTCAAAACTCTTTAACCAATTCTTTTCAATTTCAACATTATCAAGCAATGCATCTTTCATTTCCAGATTATTTTTCAAGTCTTCGTATGTTTTGTTTTCTACAAACCTCACATGTTTACTTCGAATAATTTCATTTGACTTAGGCAACAAAACTTTGTATCCGGTTTCTGTGTAGCCTATAAAAATACCAACAAACGCTATTTTTTCTAATTTTGATATTATCGCTTTATTTACATGTACAAAAACTACACAACCAAAACGTTTTAATTTCTCAGTACGAATTTCATTATCACAAAATAACTCAACAGGCCTCTTGAAATTAATTTTCGAATGCCCAACTGAAGGCGAAGGAATTCTACACAGTGTATAAACGGAAGAATTTATTTAACAATTGAGTGCATAAACTTTAGTACCTATAATACGAATAGTAACGAAAGAAACAGAAACGGAACGAGTATACGATTAATATTGGTGTACCGATGTAGTGGTGTCGCGGGAAGGCCGACTTGTCAACGCGATTCCTAGGGCTAGTTACAGTGTGTCCCATTTAAAACGCAACCCACTATAAGAAATACGTATACCTAAATCGCTTCCATCGAGGAAAGTTTTGAGGCATAAATCGCTCTCGCCGTTTGAAATCCCAATTGGTATGATTTGTCTTCGGGATATTTACATTCCGCTATTTTCAATTGTTCATCAAGCTGGAAGCATTAAACAAGAAGAAATCAGTATCACGTTGAATGTAGTCCTAATAAGAAATAGTTAATACACTTTCGTCTCAGGAATCTTGGTTAGATACTGAAAATTGAAAAAACAATTTATTCAATACGCGCAAATAAGCTATCCTCAATGTTGTATTTTCACTCTTCTTTTCACGTTAGAACGAGAAACGGTCGAAGAATACACATGAAATAACTATGCTTTAGCAATTCAAATAATTGTACTTACGCTACTTTCATCGCTCATTGTTGAGGCACCGACGTTGACGAAGTAAACACTGGGTGAATACGTGAATAATTAATTAATTATCTTCAAATCAGAGAACTTCAAATTGAAATATCATGATTGAATTGTGATGTGATACGCATACGAATTAAGAATCCAACAGCATGGCGAAACCAGAGATGTATGAAACAGCAACGATCGCATCACGCGTATTTGGATTCCTTAGTGCGCGGTTATAGTGAAGCATAGCGAAGAGAGCATAGCTGCGCGACAAAATGTTGCCCCGATGTAAAAAATAAATGGTGGTTATAGTGGAGCAACGCTAGCGACGCAAAATCATGCACTGTTATCAGTTGGAGTAGTTATCAGATCGTTTTGATGGTTTCCAAATAGTTTTCAAATTTGAGTTTTAATAAATTTTTTAATCATGAGCAATATTGAAAATTATTTTTTAAGTAGTAGTACCATTTACTTTACTACGTAAGTTTTGCAAACCGAAATCTCCGCGTTGTACTACTGCAAACGAAATGAATGGGCAGAGAAATGTAGCTGGTGAATACGTTACAACTTTTATGAAGTATAAGAAAAGCAAAGACGAAAAACTCTTTTTTGAGTATATGAGAATGACGAAAAGTACCCACATGTACATATTAATTAGAAAATATTGAGAAGTACAATCCCCATTTTCGTGTGTGATATGATAACATAAAGAGCAGCGCGTAGCGGCGATTTGAAGAATGGTATTCAGTGTTGCCAGGTGATTTTGACAGAAATCCCCACTTTGCAATCTAAAAAATCCCCACAAAAATCCCCACCTCAAGTTTTTATGAATTTGACCACAATGAAAGCTAAACCGACTTTTTTCTCTTTTTTTGCTCCTACGTATATTCATTCAATCATAAAAAGGTTTCAAAAATGCGTAATAAATCAAATAAATGTGTACAAATCAATGAAACACCGACGAAGACGATGGCGACGATGATGGAGAATCCATTTATTTCATTTTAATAATTCAAATAATTCAATATTTCAATAACAATAATAACATCCAGATCCAGACCATACCGTAATCAGATTTAAGATAAGATGATTATTATGAAGTCGATAAGGCTAAGAATTATAAAAATGATGTAATAACCTGATGAAAAATGTTTGGTGTTGTACAAAACCGCAAACCATAAAGCCAAAAAAAATTTTAAAAATTGAAAAAATGAAAAATTTTGGTTATAATTGTAAATTTTGTAAATTTGGTATAAAAAATCCCCACTTTTGTCGCCTCCTTCTCAAAAAATTGACTGAAATTGTTGTAAGAAGGCTGAATTTAGTACAAAATCCCCAATTTTCTCGAAATCCCCACTGTTCAGCCAAACAAGAAAAAATCCCCACATGTGGGGATAAATCCCCACACCTGGCAACACTGATGGTATTTGCCATTCTTCAAATCGCCGCTACGCGCGCTTCCCCCCTCGCTGCTCCCACCCGTTTATGAATCGTCGCGCAGCTACGCTCTCTTCGCTATGCTCCACTATAACCGCACGCTTACTTGGTCGTCTTAAGCCGAAATAAGTGGATGCCATTTTTACACACTACCCAACGAGCTCATCCTCCAATTCTTTGGTGAGCACACATTTTCTACCAAGATCGACGTCATCAACAAGTCTTTTTACAGCAGCCAGATCCTTCATATCTATTCCCTGGGACCAAAACACATAATGTAGGTAATTGATGTAATCATTTGAGAGTGGTATCAAGTAATAAATATACTCGAACTAACCTGATTCTTAGCTCTCTGAACATAATCTTTCATAGTCGTGAGTGGTACCTTGTATAAGCGAGACAATTTCAGGAAACACTCGTAAAAAGTTTCGCAGGTCATCCACGCGTTTGCAGATCTTCCAATACCCCAATGTTCTGGAGCAGCGGCAGTAATGACAGCTGGAATCCTTTCAAATTTAAATAACGCCATAGGTGGAGAGTAGTATGTATTATACCTGATCCTGGCCCACATTTATTTTCTTTGGATTTTCAACCGAATTCATCTTGTATTCATCTATTCAATAACCAATAAGAATAATTTCAGTTTTCTAACCGTATTTATTTCATTTTTTCCCTTCAACAACCAATTAAAAGTTTCATCAGTTCATTATCCAGAAAAAACCAAGAAGCAATTTCAAAGATATTGATATTCATTTTTCATCACAATTCAACGCCAAAATTTTCACTTTTTCAATCATTTTTGGTAACCCAGATTTTTAAAAATCAAATCGACAAAAATCAACACTAATATTTCCATCTAAAACTGCTCTTACATGAGCGTTTGAACCTTGATACTTAAAATGTAAACACTAATATTGTCACAAATTTTCTGACTCAGATTTTTATAAAATAAAATCAACGAAAAGTCGACACTATTTCATTACCAATATTTTGATAATTTCAATCAATTTTTCCTGACTCAGATTTTTATAAAAATTTCAACAGGACTCAACACTACTTCAACATCAATAATTTTATAATTTTGACCACTTTTTTAAAACCAGATTTTTGTAAAAAATTAAAAATTCAACATAGATTCAACGCTAATATTTCCAGCTAAAACTGCTCTTACATGAGCATTTGAACCTTGATCTGTTTGGTTATCAATAAACATTGTATTTCAAAAATTGTCTTTGGTAAACATTGATCCACATTATTTGTTTGAAGTTTGTGTTCTTTTGTCATAATTAAATACTCCGAAAATTCGTTATTGATCTTTTATTGAATAATGAATGCATCAATTTATAAATTTTTAATAATTAGTGACTGAGGAAAGAACAGAGAACAATGTTTCAGTATTTATTAAAATTTAAATCACAGACCTTACTTAATCTCATGAATCATTTTATAATCAATATATAAACTATATTTTTAAAAAATACTGAAGAAAATGAAATTAACGAGATATTTTATAAATTTAATACAAAAACCAAAACAAATAAAGCATCAATGAGGCAAATGTTACACAATTTTCATAAGTACATCGGTTATACACTTTATTGTTACATCATCCCATATACCAAATTTGTTTTGGAGAGTATCTTTCATCTCCTCAGCAGAGTATTTCTTCAAGGGTGGTACGTGAATGGAACCTGATGAAATAATGAAAAATCCTCCCATCCTTTTACAAAAATCAGTACGACTAATACCGCAACCATGGAGTAACTTTAGGAGCTTATTAACACTTGCATCTGTTGTTTTGGATAAAATCACCAACCATTTTGCTTCATGATAGTCAAATTGATGTTTTGTACCGTAACATGGGGCGACTCCGCTCACTTTTTCCTACTTTTTCAACTTTGCAGATATTTTAACGCTACTATATAGTCAATACTGCGACATGCAAATAGTGTTTAGTAATGTTCAGAGTGTGTAGAGTTCAGTGTTGTATACAAATTCAACGAAAAAAGTCGCCAACATTTTTTTTTTATTTTTTTAAAAAAGTGTGCGAAGTCACCCGCCGTTGGGGCGACATCGCACAAACATAAGAATAGCTATAAAAATCGTAAAATTACACATAAAAGGTATAGATTTAAATGCAAACCATGCTAAAATTATGGATACCTCTGCAAATTTCAGGTTCAGGCAACACTCTAACGATAGAAGGAAGCTTTACATAATCGAAATCATCAACATTCGGAAAAACAAATTTGCAAGAGCTTCCCTTATAACCAACCAAAAATTTGACATGAAATTTGTTTGAATATTTTTGATAGATTTGGCCAACATACAAAACAACCGATTGCTTTTTGGTAGTTTTTTTTTTGCTTATGTACCTGAAATCCAAACGTTAATTACACTGACCATTGTCATTCTGAAGATCACTTTTTTCCACCATTTACGAGACTTTCGATCTAAATCATGTATTCGGGCCTTCCAATCTCCTAAATCAACACCACCCATGATTTCATTGTAGAAACGTATACATTCTGGACAGCTAACTTCCAATACTGAACCATCTTTCTGACGACGTTTCACTGTGGTAACTTCTGATTTATGACAGTTACTCAGCACCAGAACCTCTTTTGTATCTTGCCATCGGGCTGCTAAAATACCGCTCGCATTCGTGCGAAATTCGTGATCAGATTTTTTCAATTTGGTTGGAGTTGGCTTATTTTTTTGCGCTGTCAAAATAGGATCTTCAAATTTCGGCATATGTTTTCACGAAGAGACTGCAGTAGCCGCAATCTCGTGGGAAACTTTTTACGAGCATAATAACCATAGATATGCCGTCGGATGGCATCTATTGTAAAGTCGTCTACAGTTGTCACAGGACTAGGTCTATGACGTTTTCTACCTGGCGAATTCAATCTATATCGATTTTCCTTTTCTTGATGGTTTAGCGTTTCATTTTTTTTTCGCCGTCGGCGTTTTTTATGCGGCTGACTCAATGAAGGAGTTACTCCATCATTACTTGCACTTACTTCACTTTCCTGTGCCTGTGCAGCGCTTGACGTCGATTGAGTCTTAATTTCTTTATTAACCTTGATCACAGTACTCCGAGAAATTTTCAGGGCCGCTGCCACTCTGTCTAGAACGTTACTCACAGGTATGATGAAACCATTTTCTTCCTTTTCTTTTTCAAAAAATTCTTTGAGATTTAAAATAAATTCTCTACTTTGTGCGGTGAGAGTAGTACCACGTTTCACCATTTTTCTCAATTTCACGAAAGAAAAATTTTTTGTTATCAAACCCAAAGAAACAAATAGATACAAATTTCATTTTCATTTTTTAAATTATTAAATGCTATAGCCAAGAATTTCTGTCTTTCTTTCTTTTTAGTATGAGGTTGGAAAAAAATTGAAAATGAGTACCGCGAACACCATTGAACAGAATTAAACTACGGGACAGAAATATATGAAGTTTTCACACCGTACCAAGCATTGCAGAACAAACGTCTGAGGTTTCTAAGAAAATCGCAAAAAACAAATTTTTTCAATAAAAATAAAAAATAAAAAACCGATCATGTTAATCAAAAAGGGAAAAATAATTGTTAAGAAAAAATTGAGTACGGAGAGAAATATTGTTTGCAAAAATATTTCATAATACGTAATCGAAGTACGCGACGTAACAGTTTGGTTGCGCCTTTACTTTAAGCGCGTTGATTAGTTCGCGCGCTTTTCGCTGTTTCGGCCGCGGTAGGGGAAAGACCGCTCTTTCGTTTACCGTACTATAGCTTATACCTAGGTAACTAACTTTTGAGTCATTTATGTTTGATTGTTATTTGATTTTTATTTTAAATATTCATTGAGAAGTGATTTACGTCAAACTTATGTGATAGAAAATTAACCAAAATTGATGTACTTTGAGTCATTTATGTTTGATTTTTATTTTAAATATTCATTGAAAAGTGATTTACGTCAAATTTATGTGATAGAAAATTAACCAAAATAAATTTATTTTGAGTCATTTATATTTCATTTTTATTACAGAAATATCCTGGTTCTTTGCTTTTGCGCATGCATTAATTACAAATAAAATACGAATTTATGAAGTTTTAACAACGAAAAATATGACAAAAACCAACAACGCAACGAAATACAAGTGCCCACGCATGCGCGTAGCACTATGATCAGTCGATTGGTATGATTTGTCTTCGGTATATTTACATTCCGCTATTTTCAATATTGTTCATCAAGCTGGAAGCATTAAACAAGAAGAAATCATTATCACGTTGAATGTAGTCCTAATAAGAAATAGTTAATACACTTTCGTCTCAGGAATCTTGGTTAGATACTGAAAATTGAAAAAACAATTTACTCAATACGCGCAAATAAGCTATCCTCAATGTTGTATTTTCACTCTTCTTTTCACGTTAGAACGAGAAACGGTCGAAGAATACACATGAAATAACTATGCTTTAGCAATTCAAATAATTGTACTTACGCTACTTTCATCGCTCATTGTTGAGGCACCGACGTTGACGAAGTAAACACTGGGTGAATACGTGAATAATTAATTAATTATCTTCAAATCAGAGAACTTCAAATTGAAATATCATGATTGAATTGTGATGTGATACGCATACGAATTAGCATGGCGAAACCAGAGATGTATGAAACAGCAACGATCGCATCCCGCCTTACTTATAATGTTTTTCCAACTCCTTTCGCTTATGCTCGCGGTTCGCCATATACCGTTCGCGTCGTTCGAGTTCCCTTTGTCGTAATTCTTTATCACCTAATTCCATGCTGACCAACTGAAAAAAATTTTAAAAAAATTATTTAAAAAAATTTTCATTCTAAAAAATTTTAATCTAAAATTAAAAAAAAAATCATTCTAAAATAAAATTGAGAACAAAAGCATCACAATTTTTTTCAATTTTATTACCTACATTCTAAAAAACTACAAAAAAAAATTCTCTCAATATTTAAATAAAAAATAAAGCTTGTGTGCAGAATAGCATAAACCTTCTCTTGTCAGTGGGAAGCCTTGTCGTGATATTTGTTTTATCCAATTTACCAGTATTTCTTCAACATGTACTCCTATTATGAACGAATAAAACATTTACCGACAAATTCTAGCTATTTTTAATTACGAATTTTAATAAATTTATACCCAACATCGGTTGGGGCCCTGGCCTGTCTTGATTTCGCGGCCGTTTCCCATTGATTTTGTACATCAACGTTGTTCGTGGTATATTAAATTCATTGCTGACTTTTCTAAGGGATCTTTCCCCAGATTCAATCAATGATAAAGCTTTTTCAAGCTTAGAAGGAGAATAATTGTTTCTTTTCGAAGTTATTTCTAAAAAAAAAACAACAGTGTCACAAACTAGTTTTAGTGTATATGATAAATTGTACTAGTTGATTCGACATATGTCACAAAGTAGGGAGTTGTGATTTTCAGTGTACTAGTTGAATCAAGTAGCTATAATTATTATTATTGAATAAGGAAATTGTTTAAACTTACTTTTATCGATTCTCTTGACCCTTCTGTTCATTTTGAGTCCTTATTCGTTAATTTTTAAATAAAAAACACATAAGAAATTGAAACTTTCACTTCACATTGAGCGAACTTTTTCTTAGATAAAAACAGGTAGTTTTTGATGACTTTTTGGAAGTGTGATTTCAAGCAGCATTTACACTGTGATAAAATGTTTCACAGTTGAAAAGGTAAGAAGTTTTGGAACAAGAAATGATCAAAATTTCACAGAAAAATATCATACATTACTTTGAATGTGTAATTACTTATTTATTTACCATCTAATACCAAAGTGGTCACTAACTAGTACATGGTCACAAACTAGTACTGTTACCCTATACCGGCTAAGAACACATAATGTGTTTTTATAGTAGTAAGCTCTGTTATCAATTCCGGTTTATCAATTGTAGCTTTCGCAGTTTTGATCGCTTCGGTGTCATCTTGAAGAGCTCGAAAGACTTCGACTAGTTCAAACAGATTATCTGCGTAATACTCCGTCGCATGAAGCCAGGTCCCCCAACGTGTAATAGTTATATCAATAGGATTCTGGTTCAACTTCTCGATAGAGTCAAAAACGACAGGTTCTTCCTTAACTTGGGTTCGGCCCCCTCGGCCCTCCTTGGACACAGCCCATCGTGGCATTGGCTCCACGAATCCCCTATAGGTCGAGGGTGGGCCTGGCCTACCATAGGGCGGCCTGCCGGGTCCATACAGCGGTGGCGATAGACGGCTGAGATCGCCCAAACTCTCCACACTTAGGAGATCAACTTCCTCTAGTACCCTCCTGTAGGATGAGAAAAGTTACTTTGATTTATCACAGTTACCTGATCCAGTCGGCCTGAAAAAGCTCTCCCGGCCGTCCCCCCGTAATTTTAGGACATTCTCGGATGGCGTCGCGGTTCCCGTCGATCTCACTGTTCCTCGGACGTTGGCCTCGGTGAATTCCCGCTGGTTAAACCGATTCCACCAGCCGGACTGTTGCCTGGTGGTGTTATCCCTCTCCTCCTCGGCGACACTTAGGAGCCTATCTAGCTCCTGAGATAGATCCTCGTCCAGGGCCACTGTATGGTGAATATTTATGATTAAAAATTGAATAAATTTTGAATGAATTCTATTGATTTGAAGTAATTAGAAATAAATTGAAGTCATTATATTTGGAATAGTTGAGGTGATTTAGCAAATTTTATGAATTCAAAAATTGCTTAAAAAATGTAGTAACATTAAACGCATCCAGAAATTATTCAAGATAGTTGAAAAAAAAATAAAAAACTTGAATATATGGTGGTAATAACATTTCTTTCAGAAATTGAAAAATGTTCACAAGCACATACATAAATTTCAAAATGAACGAAAAATAAAAATGAAAAAAAAAAAATTGAAACTTGAATATTGATTTAATTAGAGATGCTTTAAAATTATCCATCTCAAATGAAAAATATAAATTGGAAACCATGAGAAGAACCATGGTTTTGGAAATGACGAATAATTTGCATTGAGGGGCAAATCCACGCTTGAATTATACCAAGACGAGTAAGTTTACAATTCGCCATTTTTGTGAATTTTGCAATTAATTGTCAACTAACATCGTCGATATTTTCAGTCTCATGTTAGTTAATTTACAAAAACTAATGTGAAATGTACATCCTCTAAAAGCTGAGAAATGTAAATTAAAGTGGCCTTATCAACAGCTGCGACCTATTGACCTTTCGGAGGTAAATTACGACAATAATTCTTCTCAAAATGACTGATTTGCTTGGGCCAATAAAGAAGAAATTGAGCAAGTTCTGCGTCTTTATGGACTTGTATGTATTGATGAATCAATGCAGTTAGCTGTTCAATATTACAAACGATGCTTAGAGCCAGTCTACTTTCCTTAAGATAGAATAAGTTATTCGTTTGCCTCAAGATTTCTTGCAACTTGGGCGTCAGCACATCTCCATGTAACATCTATACTTCATTATTTCTCTCATTGAGCGAAGATGGTTCAGTTTGTTTTGAATGTAAGGCAATATTTTATGTACTTATGTAGTTTTTTTTTTAAGAAAAAAGACTTAATCTTGTAATTCAACAGGATTTTACATAAATTATCGCAAGACCTTACGCAAGAATGAAATTAAAGAAATGAAGCTATTTTCACGCATGTTGGAAAAACTCATCTGCTCCTCTGGATGCTGTGTTGTAGAAAAGCATATGCTTACTTGATGCAAATTAGATGAATTTGACGTAGATGATGGATAATTATTTCACTTAATTACCAATAATCGATACGATATGTAATGTGATTTCACAGTTGCATATTTTTGTGATGGATTGTATCATTTTACTATTTTTTTTACGATTTATTGTGAATCAAACATCTGATCTCTTTGTTATTACCACCATTTTTATTTTCAAGTGTATTCTTGATTTTTTTCGTTCAACTTTTACCCAAAGTGTTTTTTTCCATATTTTTTTCATATTAAAAAAAATTGAAATAAGTATATTAAAAAATTACGATGCTTTAGAATGATATTTGGGAGTTTTTCCTCAATTTATCTTACCAAAGAACTGTCGCAGATGTTGATTTCGGATTTTGACGAAACTTTGATATTTGAAAAAAGGCCATCAAAAAACCCTCGAAACCAAATTTTCAACTGTTCAAGTTCAATTTTCAATTTTTGACGAACTTTCCTAAAATTTTCAAAAATAGCCATATTTTAAAAAATTTGATAGGTTAATAAGAGATGAAAAAAAATCAGAAAACAATAATTTTTGCTTCATCAAAAGTGAATTAAAATTCCGAGTTGGGGTCAAAATTTCAAGCCCCTAACCCAATTTTCCAAATTTTGAGAAATTTTTGAATTTCCAGAAAAGACTAAACAACACAATTGACTCACTCTAGTTCAGTCTTAAGCTGCTCAAATAAAACTTTATTTCCGATCAAAACAAAAAACCGAAACTAATGAACCGAAGAATAGTATATCGAACGATGAGTGCTATACAATATGTACTCTAGTAATCTGGAACTTCCCATCGATCATTTGATATTTTGTCCCCACTTTGAGGGTTGAAAGGTTTCACATTTTGATTTTTTCGCAACAACTTCTTTTGTAGTGAAAACTGAGGGAAAATGTTTGGGAACAAACGTACTTTTTTCAATTTCAAAAAAACTCAATTGCCTAAAATCGATTAAATCCAAGGTGAAAAGTTGTCACGTTCTACATTGCTTCAAAATGATATTGAAAACGTGAAAACATGACCACGGTTAATAATCATTTCAAGGTGCCATAAGCTTGCAACTTTTCTCTATCTTCATTAGTTGGTATGATGAATGGTGGTTTTCTTTAAGCTCTATCAAGTTCGGCAAGACGAGATTCTTTGGTCGCAACAGTAGGTAACTGGATTTATCCACTATCAATACTCATTCATATCGATTTTTCGCCTCTTAAGCACTCTTAAAATGGTTTTCTCATCTTTGTTCGCCCCTAAAATTTCACCCCACGATCTACGCTCATCACGAAGGGAAAATTCACAATTTATCACGTGTTAGGAGGCCCCAGAGTCACCTAACGTAGTCATCTTAAACACCTTACCACATGAGTACATGGAAGTTCTACATCCCGCTTCATCAGAGCCGGTCACAAATGCAGTTTCTCTCATGACTTCCACATCTTTGGAAAGAAAATGAGATAAATCATTAGTAAACCTTTTACTAACTTTCTTAATGCTAGTCTTAGGTTTTCTTTTCTGAGGCTTACTCTCTTTAGACGTCTGTTGGCCAGGTTCCTCTTGTATATGTGGCACCGGTATGGAGAGTGCGGAGCACTTGATTTACTTCTGCTCTGCCGCTGCTGGCTTTTGGCCCAGTCCGCCCTCCCCCTCGAGGCTGGCGATGT
>QBDW01006323.1:0-17398 GCA_003261595.1 Maconellicoccus hirsutus | reverse complement strand
TATTCGATGCGATTTTTACATTAATAAAAATTAAATCTAAACACGCAGTTTTAGAGTTTTTTCTTTATTCAGTAATCTACATCTAGTAAACGAAAATTATAATGAAGAAAGGTTAATATATTTACATTTTCTGGCGTGAGGCGATTTCTCTTCTCACTGATTAAATTTCCTGTTGACGAGAAGAGGCGCTCACAGAGAGAATACCTCATCTGCGTGGGTGTGAAAGTTCGACTAACACAAAGAACAACCTTCTCCTGTCCATCAGAGGATTTTGCCTGTGTCAGTACAGCATGAACTCTATCAACCTGTTCACCATTTACTTTCATGTGTAAGCAGAAAGGCAGATTATAGCAAGGCTTAACCAATTGAAATGGAATCGAAAACTGAGCCTTTAACTTCAAAAAAGCCTCATCGTGATTGGCAGTCCACACCACTCGCTTCGGATTCCCTTGCAGCATCTCGTTAAAAATTCGCGGTAGCTCGGTATACTCCGGAACAAAACACGAGTAATAAATGGTCCAACTCAGCAATGACCGGATAGCACCTATCTCCAGCTGTAAAGGCCTCTTCTTTCCTGCCAAATGTTTATCCTCAAATTTCTTGAATAAACATAGTTTTTCTCGATCCATATCAACTAAACCATCTCCCACCTTGAAAGCCAAGTGGGTCACTTTCTTTGAAAACAAATTTGTTTTTTCCAAATATAACACCATTCGTTACTGCTAGATTCATTCAGCACCAGTACATCTTCGTACCCCGGAGTCGATGTGTTCACCTGAAGATGACGCTGGATGATGCTTCTCAATGGGTAACCGGGGGCTGGCTTTACCAAGGATGTCGAAGCTGCCAGTTGAGATACCATTCTGCTCGGTATCCTGCACCTCCGTCGGGGTTGGGTCGTCGATTTCCATTAACCATTATTTTACCCTCGTTTATTTCGCAATTGATTCGCTCGTCCAACGATTCCCGCTGTTTTCCCTCAAAATCTTTTCCGATATCCGGGCTTTGATACCTTCTTGTATCTATCGTCGAGCTCTCGCCCGCTAATGTCGTCGTAGGCATCGGTGGTAATTTCATTCGGTAGATTTTTTGCCGTAATTTGTTATTTGGTAAATCCGCGACAGTAGGTACTTGTGTTTCGTACTCTTTCATTTCTTCGTCGGTGTATGGGCGTACGTCGGGCGGCTTACTCGCTTCTATTCGGATTTTCTCAATTTCGTTTTGCCCCAGAAAACACTCCCTTCTCGGCCTCCGTTGCCCTGCCGTAGAAAATTGGTCTTGCCCTGTCGTGAAATTTTTCGGCCAACGCGAGCGCCTTTTCCATTTCGCGTTTGTAATAATTGGCTGCGTAATTGGCGTCTTTTTATTTTGTGGCGGTGAGTCGGTGGCTTGCACTCGCGTTGGCTAGCATATCTTCGTAATTTCGATTCAGGGGTTCTACATATCTTAAACGCGATCGTAGGTCTTCGTCGATTACTTTTGCGCCGTCGATTGATGTCAGCCGGAGGGTTGCATGGATTTCGATATGTTCATCCGGAACTATCGGCCTACCATAATGGGGTTCTGCACATAACGTATAACCTGTGCAATCATAGGTAACAGATTTGTATTGAATTTAATTTTGCAGAAACATGAAAAGACTTACCACTCATGTGCAATTCTCCTGTATCCCTCCAAGCATTGCTCTTCATTAACGTATCTTTATGTTTCGGACACCCTTTACTGTATATGAAGGGGTAGGACTTGACAAGGTCCACCAGCAACTCGTCTGAATCTACTGTTAAATTACCCAAATCCACATCTTCTTCTTCAGTTGCTAAATAAATTTACAGCAATGTATGTACTGAGCGATGAGTATATCAATCATGAAGAAGAAAGACTAATTTATCAACTTACGTAACTCCTGAATGAGACTACAATACTGGTGTTCACCCATAATCACATAAAACCATCAAATTAATCATAAAACAAAAGGAGCAAAATCGAAAAAATCACCAAAAAAATAATCTTATCGAATCAACACATGTCTCTACTCTGACTTTCATTGGCTATTTTCTTACGTTTTACGTAAATTTCCCATTTTTCTTACGTCTTATAATGGTAGGGCTTCTAATGTTGGATGCTTATGTTTTACGAGTTATGCACGTAATTGTGAACCAATATATGTTACGTAAATTACAGTCAGCCTATGTCTACCAATGAGCGAATCGATTTGGTTTACGCCACCCATATGCTTGTTGTAGACTTTTATTAGTGCTGGACATTGTACATTGACATGCTCTCTTCGTTGTCGATCGTATCTTCTAATTTTTTCCACTGGGCTGCTACTGGTATATGTAGAAATCATCTACCTTCTGTAAAAAATCTTGGAACCAACAATTATAGAAAGTGTGCTGCAAGTCGAAGAAATGCTCTTTCGAAATACGTTTTGGGCAAGGGTGCTGTTAGTTGGCAATGGAATGCTGTAGGTATCTATTCCGTTGATAACTGTATTTCTGTTCTGGAAACAGAAGATAAGGTAAAGGTGCCTAGTATGGACCACCATTTTATTTTGAGCTGTGGAGGGGAGGGAAATGGACAATAATTAATGGAAACTAGCTTAAAACAAAGGTTGAATAGTCTACTAACCAATTTCCAAAGGTGAAGCTGCTACAACAATTTTTTATATTTTTTTTGAATTTTTTAAAAAAAAGTACGAAATTTTAGTACTAAGTTTTTGGGCGCCTAATATGGACCACCCAAAAAATTTCAAAAAACGCTCAGAAATTGTTACTAAATCATTATATTTGCGATATAAAACATAAATTTAGGCGTTTAAACATGAGGAACATATACATTTGCGGCGATCACTACATTCTTCTACCGCAGCGTCGCATTCTTCATGATTCCATGCCCAGCATTTTGAACAACGAATCCAGTCTTCGCCATGACGATTTTCTGTGAACCTGACGAAACAAAATTGGCACACGGCATCGTCTTCTTCATCGCTTTCTTCACTCTCACCAGATGAGTCGTACTCAATCTCTTCCTGACTGCTATCATCCGATGAAGAAAACTCTTCGATTTTCTTTTTTCGACCTGCTCGAACTTTTTGAGTTTTGCCTGACGTCAATTTCGAAGCACCTGCGCTTGTTGATGCTATTTCCTCAGCCGCGTCAGTAGATGACATTTTCAACTGCCTAGCTGACTTCGTAGATGGCTTTTTCGACTTCTTAGCAGCTTTTGAAGATGGCTTTTCTAACTTTGTAGCAGCTTTCGATTTGGTTTTTTTCGATCTCTTCAGAGCTGCATTTTTTTTCTTTAATTCAGCGGATGCTTTTTTTTCTTCAGAACGAAGCAGTTCGTTTTTATGTGGCGAATCGGAAATAATTTTTGCGCTACCGCGTCTTGTAGAAGGCAGCGCATCAGGTATAATGGGAATTGGAGCGATATCAGTTGGTGATACATGAGACATTGTTGAACTGCTTGGTGACGGTGTCTCATTCGCACTGTGTTCAGCAGATATGGAAAGCGGAGTTGAAAGTGGAGTTGTCATCGAAGCTTCGCGAGTTGCATTGCGATCAGTGGCTGTGAGAAAATCCAAATCAGTGAAAATGTTCGGATTATAGGGCATTATCCCAGTGTGTCTGAAGCCATTTTCAGCCACAGTCATCGTAGCAGCTTTCGAATACGCTTCCTTGAATAATTTAGCGACCTGGTAATGCGTTACGATTCTTCCTGGATTATTTGCGAGCCAAGTTTCGATCTCGTGGGAATAGTACGCTTTCAGTGGTTTCATGAAAGAAACATCAAGAGGCTGCATCTTCGCGCTACAGTGAGGAGGTAAACAGATTAAGATTATGTGGTTTTCGCGAGCTAGATTGATGAGCTCAAGATTTCGCGTGTGACTGAAATGCCCGTCGAAAACAAGTATCACTGGAGCTTCTTTTGTGGCATTAACGTACGATATGAAATGACGAAACCACTTCGTAAACAGCGTTGTTGAAATCCATCCTGAAGGATTGTATTCAATTAATGATCCAGGTGGGGCGCCTTCGCCATACTCAGCTTTTTTGTTTTTTTTCGGAAAAATTATCATCGGCGGAATGAACTGTCCAGACGCAGACATGCAGGGAATGATCGTGATAAGTCCGCCACGCTCAGCTGAGGATAATTTATGAACTTCTCGCTTTCCACGAACTGATAAAACCTGGAGTATGTAAAGAAGTAAACTAGTGTGAATGTAGGTCAACAAATTTCGTAAATGTGAGAAGAAAAAGCATACGAACCTCTCCAGGTTTATGTTGTACAACTGTTATGCCAGTTTCGTCGCAATTAAACACCTTCTGCGGCTGGAATTTCACCATTTCCAACTTCGGTTTTAAAATATTGAAAAAACACGAAACGTTTTCTCTGGTGAACGATTTCACCCTGGCAACGCTGATCGACTGTGGCTTACGAAATGATAATTCAGGATGTCGAAGTAGAAATTTGCGTAACCATTTCTTTCCGGCTTTCTTCGAATGCAATGAGAAAGGATGTTTCAAGTTGTTATTAACCGCGAGTTCATAGGCCATTCTGCATACATCTCCTCTTCGGAGACCAAAAAAAGTTTTATCCATCTCGATGCAATATTTGACAAGTTCGTCTTCTAATTCGTGCGAAAGCAAAATCGGTTTTCTTCCCAAAGGAACACGAATCATTTCGCCAATTTTATCGAACGGAATTTCCTATGACCAGAACGCGGCAAATGTCACATTACAATGAAATAATTTCTGAATAATTCAAGCTAGAGTAACCTTACCTGTTGACGGGCTGTCGTCACAAATCGTTTCACAGTAGTCAACGGAACTTGGAAATGTTTAGCAGCTTTCAGGTAACCCATCTCGCGCCGAAGAACTGCCAAAACCGCAGCTTCCATTTCTTTAGGGTCCCACAACTTCCTTACAGGCATCTTAAAATGATGAACATTCGATTAATTACTTCAAAAACACCGAAAAAGTGATTAAATGCGCATTTCAGATGCTTTTGTTGTGGTCCATAATAGGCACCCATGCGGTGGGCCATATTACGGTACTTTGAGAAAAAGTTGTTGTTTTGAGCTTACCTCAAAAGTTTTGAAAATTTCGCTCCAATCAAATTTGATTATTAAACTACAACATCTGGACGTAATTAACAAGTATTCGAACTTTAATTAAAATTAAAACCAACTCGTTATAATCTAACATACAGAATCACGTTGAAAAATTGTTGGCATTCACGATTTTTATTTTTCACTCTCACTTCTATGCATTTGGCTTTCGGGTTGTAAAATTCATGCTAGGTGTTCATCTGTGACATAGGAACATGCCTATATTTTTTTCGGCTGGCTGACGTTTTTATCAGCTGAGATAAGGTGGTGGTCCATATTAGGAGAGTGGTCCATACTAGGCACCTTTACCTTACTGATAGTGACCCAGACAACCCTGCTCCTTACAATGACGAATGGGACAGCAGTAGTACGAACGAATACGGATCATCAGAAGAAAATATTTGATATTATTCATTGTTGCTATGCTAAAATTTTTGTTCATTTCATGCTTAAAACAATTTTATTATTCATTTTTTATTTATTAATATAATAACTATTGATCTTGAATGATACTGTGTACTTACCAAATTTATATTACTAGTTCCTTTTCGGTAACAAGTTACCGAATTCAGAAACGAGTCTGCTTTGTTGAACCACACCAGTTTGGGGGTATACTTCTCTTCAACCCCCATTCCACTCTTCGTATTTGCTCTCACTTTTTGTAGTTCCGAGCGGTACGTTGTTCGGATGCTTTTAATTTTCGCCTTCAAGTCGTCCATCGTGACATTAATTCCTATATCGTGTAGGGCTAACAATAGCCCATTTGCGGCTGCTTCTCGCTTAAAAGCATTTTTGTAATCTTCTAGTTTGGTATCCCAGAGTATAGGGTGCGATTGAAATATATCTAGGAATTTCTCTACGTCTGCGCTACTCCATTTAACATTACCAGCTGCACTCGTACTTCTTTTCGTGCTCATTTTAATTACTAATTGGCAAATAACAAACGAAACGCACGAGGTAATTCTGAATCTTCCTGGGATGTTTGGCGGAAAAAATTATCATATCAATGATAATTTTACCGACCAATCAGAATTGATATTAGGGGTCACGTGACAAGCAAGTAGAAAATTACTTTGCCACTGATTCAACTTTACTTTCCTATTATGGCAAGTAAGAAATCGTGAACAAGTTCTCTGTCTTAGCTGTTTACATTGGGCAAGTAATTGGTAAGTAAACTTGTCGGACAGTAAATTGTCCCCGTGTAAACCCTGCTTTAGAGTTAAACTTGGTTTAAGCGTTTTTGCAAGTTGTACAAATTTATTTGTGAGTTTAAACCACAGTTAAACTGTGAAATTTTAATCGTAATTTTTTGGAGAGTTAAACTATGGTTAAAGTTAAACTGCTTTGTGATTAGTTGTTACTTCCTCACTTCTTATCAGTGATAAGTTTGTGTTGATAGATTGATAGAAGAGTAGTAGATTTGTGTCATTTTGTCGCAATACTGCCTCCTCCTTTTTGTCAGTGGTTCATCTACAGTTGGGCTCACAGTTGTTGAGTGTTTGATAGCTGCCTTTCCCATACTCCGGCTTTCTACATTGGAAAAAAAATGAGATGCTGATTCGTTACTTCCAAACCATTCATCTGTGTATTTCCCGCAGCAGGTTCGAACACATTAATTCCTTGGCTTGATGTCAAAGTTGAGGACTTGGGCTGACGTAACTGAGAAGAGATGTATGTTCCCCATTTCGCTTTGTATTCACCGGTGCTGTTACTTTTGCAACCTATAGGAATCATTCAAAAATTGTATCAAATCTATAAATATACCAAGTGTGTAGTGAAAAATGCAATTACTCACTTCCTGCTGCAGCTAGTGGTGGAGCATTGTGTACAGGGAGAGGCACAGCATCCTTGTCATTCAACATAATTTCAGAGACAGTTACAAGATCATCATCAACATCTTCTTCCTCTGCTGTAATGAAAAGGAAATATTTATTGTTTTTCCATTTATCACTTGATAATGAGCAATTAATAATCATGATGTATTCTTACTATTTACAACGACTATTTCTGAATCATCGTCATATTCTGATTGACTGCCAGTCATTCGAACACCGATTACACTTAATACTGTGTTGTCTGTATCATCAAATTCGCTTTTTTTTTGGTTTACCACCACCGGTGCCTTTGGTATAGTTCTTATGATCTGCATACTTCGATTGGGCCACGAACACCCACAAACCATTCACACATATGTGACACTGAGCTATCATCATGCACAAAATAAAAAAAGTAAGTATTACGTCAAGATAACATATATTTTCAAAATTACAGCGACCTATATAACTTTTCATCGTGATATTTTTTGAAGCAGTCGGACTTCAAGCACAGCGCGATGGGCTTTCCTTTATCAGTGCACGATTCACAAACATAGAATGTAGCAGAGCGTTTGTTCTGAATCGAACAATATCTGCATCGTAGACGATTTGCCACCTTCTTTGGAAAATGTTGCCCAGAGATTGGAGCAGGAACAGATGGCTGGATGTCTCCCAAAAGGTCGATGATAACAGAGTCTCGGAAATCCAAATAGATAAGTTTTTTATCTTTCGATTTACCATAGTTATAAAGATGAGGCGCGTTCCAAAGGCAGAGGTCGATGAAATGAAGAAATACTTTTAGTTGCCAACGCATCGTTTTATGAGGAGTTGTATAGTACGAAGTCAATTGGTCGGCTTTGTCTATGCCGCCCATGTATTTATTATAATCGACGATCACACTTGGTTTCAATTTAGATCGGCCAAACTTCTGGGGTACGTCAACAAATTTTGCGTTGTGTCTCGTTGAAATCATGAGAACATCTTTTTTGTCCTGCCATCGCTGAATTAAAACATCTTTTTTTCTCGCAAACGTAGATTCACCTTTCTTGAGTTTAGCTTTTTTTACCATATCAGGAATCCCTTTACGATTGGATCGAAGCGTGCCTGTAATCTGTGTTCCGCGTTTTAGTAATTTTTCGGTGAGTGGTATGGAATTGTAGAAATTATCCATGGACACAGCGTGTCCCTTTCCGAGATAATCTTTGAGAAGTTTCATGACAATTTGGTACGAGTGGCCGTTTTCCCTATCTTCGAGAACAGTTCCTTTCCCAGTATGAAGTATTACATTCGATACATAGCCTTCTGAAGTCGAAAGTTCATATAATTTTATGCCGAATCTACTCCGCTTGAGGTGTATATTGGTACTAGTGGCAGTTATCCCTATCTTCGAGAATTGTTCCTTTCCCAGTATAAAGTACCGTGGTTTGTGGTGAATAGGATCATTTTTCAAACATACGAAAATTTAGAAATCGTGAAAATAGGAAAAGATACTCAGCAGGGAGTAACTGAAAGAGAAAGGAAAAATATGGGGGAAGGGGAAAATAGAAGAGGGGCAAACATTATAAAAAAGGGAAAAACAGAGGAGGGAGTTAAGTTTGGAGGCAATTACTTTAAAAGTACAGATCCACTTCTAGCCGTCATCAATGATCTACTATCTTCAGATGATGAAGGTAACCTACTGATTAATGTCAATTAAATATAGTTATTTAACAGTGCCATTCATGTCGCTGTTCTATGTTTCACAGGGGTAAATGAGTATGTGAAAATTGTAGTTGGTGCAGCAACGCATCTAGCAAAACGAATCAAACGGATTAAAATTTCAAATTACGTTGAGAATATTGTTGCTTCCCATCAAAAGCACGATTTCATCATGCATTTCAGGTTGTCGAGAAGCGTTTGCTATCCATTAATCTATATATTTGAACAATCTGCTTTGTTTAAAAAATTGAGAGGTGGGTATTTTTCATTTCAGTGTTGGCAAATGTTGAAAGTAGATAAAATTCATTCTATTCTTGAAAAATTTTTAATGGCAGACACCTCGGGTAAGGACGTTACATCGGCAGAACAACATGATTTAGTTTTTCTGTGGTTTGCTGGACATCAGAGTTCATGTTTCAGAGATGTTGCGGATAGATTTGATATTACTATTAGTACACTTTACAAAATCATAGGAAGAGTAATAAAATGGTTATACACTATCGCACCTTCTGTCGTGAAGTTGCCCTGTGAGAGGAGGAAGAACGAAATAATAAAAGGATTCTCGCAATTAGGGGGCTTTTCTGGAGTTTTGGGTGATTTACTAACTTTATTTTGCTATTGAGGAAAAAATTTAAATCAATATGCAACGGTGCCTTATAGAGATAATGGGCAATTGACCAGCGAACAGAAGCGGTTTAATAGGAAATTAAGCAGTACACGTATAATAGTTGAACATACCTTCGGTATGTTGAAACAAAGATTTCAACAACTTTATCATCTAAAGTTACGAATTCCCATTAGAATTGTTGAATTTATTGTTGCATGTGTTATACTACATAATCTTGCAAACGAAAGTGATTTAGATCACCTAGAACCTCCTTCGGAGTGTAGTGGCGATGACAGTAGTATTGCAAGTTTCCTTTTCTTCGACGCAAGTTTCTCTTCCTTCAATTGTAGTCGCTTCCGCTCTAGTTCGGCTGCGCTGGAGGATTCTTCTTTCCAAATCTGTAAGATTTCATTTCGGAATTGCTTCTTCTCTGCTTCTCTGGTGGTACAGGTACTTGAGAATGTGGACAATTCTGCCGTTAGCTGAGCAAGCACTTTTGTACCTGGGGAAACTCTTGTACGTTTTCCTTTATCACTTTTATCTGAGCTTGTTGTTGAGCCAGCGGGTGTACTTGTTTCGTTTAGATGAACCAGATTATCAATTTCTTCTTCTTCATTGAGGAGCTGAGTGTGTTCACCTTCAGCTTCAGAACGTTGAGGTACCATAGTACGGAGTACCAGTGTGCCACTGCTCGAGCTAAGGCATTCCGGCGTTATATTACGCTTTTCTGAAAATATCTCTTCCAGTTCCCTTAAAAAAATTCCTGAATTATATTTATTTGAAAACATTTAGTAAGTAGAAGAATTCCAGTGCACTCACTTCTGAAATTCACAAGTTTTTCGTCCTCGGTCAGTTTTGTTAGCATTCGATATAGTTTTCTTATATTTCTCTACCAGTCTGTTCAATCGATTTTTAACCTGCTCACAGGTTACAATATTATAAATTGAGGTGAAATTATATTGTATATAAGTTGAACATGTTTTGAAAACAGAATACACTTAGGTAATTGAAATTTACTGTACTTAATGTAAGTAGTAATACATAATATGAATAAAACACGTTTTGAAAACAAAATACACTTAATTTTTTAATATTTTGCTTAAATTACCGTCATGAATCAGATTTTATGATTGCATAACATAAAATAATAATGAAACAAAATTAAATAATACGTTCACTAAGTGATTTAAAAAATCACGCACCATCCGGTAAAAGTTCCTCCATCACATAATTACTTCTTGAGAGAACGTAACTTTCATATGCAACTGCGAATCTGGTAAGCGCTTTTGCTTGATCTTGCATTGCGGCAGCTTGTTGTTGCAAGGCAAGTGTTTGTTTCTGTGATTCTATTAGCATTCCTTGCTGTACGTCCAACGCTTCATTGCTCACTGAAATAAAATTATGTACCTATATGCATTCAAATTAGTATTACCCTGTTAATATGAAGAGAGATTCAATAATCTTACGTTTAGATGTAAGAACTGCTTTTTTTTCCTCTTTACAACAGAATCAGTAGCACCGGTAGCACGTTCTTTCGAAGTTACTTGTGTTTGAGCACTTGAACCAGATGCCATTGCTTTGTCGAGATGAGAACTTAGGATTGGGTTATATTTCTGTAACAGCAATAACATTTCCAAAAAATTTCCTCTGTCCAATTCGGGATTTTCTAAAAGATACGCTGCTTCATTGTTGTTACCCCGATAGCTCAATCCACATTTTCCTATACATTTAATAACATCGATGATTCTTCGAAGTACATCTCTTTTGAATTGTATTTGCTGTTTTCGTAAATTCATGCTTTCATTTTGAAATAGATGTCGCACGCTAGCATTATTTTCATCTAAAAAAAATGCTTCAGCATTGGTTGAATGTTCATGACTTATTTCATGCTCTTTAATGCGATCGTAATGGTGTTTAAAATCAGTAAATCCTCGAATGAAAACATTTTTGGCATTTCTACCGTCAACGTTACCATACGCCATACATACGAAACAGTATAAAGCTTTTTTTTCGTTAGAATATGTTAGCCATTTACGATTTTTATTCTTATTTAAGAACGTTTTGTTCCAATTGCGGAATTCTCCAGTTGGAGGTTGTTGCGGATGAAATTTTAAAAATTTTGAGCGAGTAGAAGCATCCGGAACTTCGAAATAATCAAAATCGGAAATAGAAATAGAAATACCTTCATTTAATTCGTTTTCAGGCAGTGGAGAGCTGCATGTTGCCGCTTGATCATTTTTTTCAAGCACAATTTTGAGTTCCGTGAGTTCTTGTGCTTGATAACCAGAACCAGAAGCAGTAGGCTCAGAGTCAGCATCTACTTGAGGACCTTCTAGTGAAAACGACCATAGTCAGTTTTGATGAATTGTTCAGGGGAAGAGAAAAATGTCGCATAGTTGTTCCAGACATCCGGAGTTTTTTTTTTTTTTTTATTCATCCTTCCGCCATTGTATTGAAATTCCCTTAACCACCTCCTTGCCCTAGTTTGCGAGAAAAACGTGTTTAAAAGCATGAACAACCTGACTATGGCTGTTTTCACTGGAAATGCTTTTTGACTATGGCTGTTTTCACGGGAAAAATTTACTGCTGAAAAAAAATATGCTTTATTTACGAAAATTACAATATAACATGGATTAGAATATGAAAAAAAGGTTTCTTCAAATCATAGCTTCATTGTTCATTCTGCATCCGATTCTCCACTACTGTTATCGGATAAATCAACCTCAATTTCAACAAGATCTACACCCTCTTCATCGAATGCGTGAGGATCGGCCATAATATTATCATAGAACACAGAACTCCTTTCTTTCACAAGATATTTCTTTAAATTCATAAGATCCTTCACTTTCTTCGGCTTTAGAGGTAGTTGATTTTTATACAATGGCAACAAGTTCACTTCAGATGGGAGAGGCTGATTACGAGGCCATATATTGAAATGAGTCCACTTTCCAGTATACGAGTACTTGACTTTTATCATAATCTCAGAATTGATGAAATTTATCATACGAGTTTTCTTGATGTTCATCGGAGGCTGTGATTTGGTCAAGAATCCTTCAACGGCGCCAATGTTAACAAAATCATTCCACTCTAGTGCACATACTTCGAATGGTGATGGGTTTTTACGGCACTTTCTTATCTCTTTCATCCAATCCGAAAAAGTTTCAGCAAGATAACGCTTTTTTTTTTTACTTATAAAAGAAAAATCTCGATCACATGTCATATAAGAGTGACCACGGACTGGAAAAATTATTGTGATGGACTCAAACATTTTGAATACGTGAACGAGTAAAAAGCACAGTTTCACCATGTTATAATTTTTGTTTTGACCCGGACAGCTGTCACAAATCAGTATAAGAGGTTTGTTTCTTATCAGTTCGGCATTTTTCAAATAACTTGGCAATAGCGAAGCGACATTATTGGAACCTTTATCACCACTAGTTTCATCATAAACAAACATCACGGCACTATCATCAGCTGAATTATGTACTCCAAATACGTACGTCCATAGCTTCTGAGAATAAAACATATCTCCAACAGTAATATTAGGAGTTGGCAGGTTCTGCATATAATCAAATGAGAGCATATTTAATTGACCATTTTTAGCTCGTTGGGTATAGCTTTTTAAAATTGTTTTGTATTTTTCATACAAAGTTAAATGCTCCGTGTGTTCACGTCGTAATGTTTCTTCTTTTTCAAGGTTCTTCTGAATCTTTGCCAAATTCAAATTACTTTTAAATTCATCACAAGTAGAGCAAGTATCACTTCTTGGCCAACCAAAGTGAATATTAAACTTGTGAAATACCTCGCGATACACTTTTTCACTGGCTGCAATTTGGTATTTTCTAAGGAAATCTGAATGTAGCTGAGTTACAGATTGAAATTCATCTCCAAGGTAGTATGCATTAGGCGTTTTTCGTAATGTATAATGTGACTGACATAATTGTAAACTTTTGATGTGATGCTCGATAAGGTCAATAATTTGTTTGGGCGTTTTGAATGCATTATTTCCGTGTCTGCCACGTTCATCCACTGGAGATGAAATACCATCCAGAAGCTTTTGTTGTATTCTTCTTACACGAGAACGAGTGATTCCATGAATGGAAAGAAAAGCTTTCAAGCATACCTGAAAAAAATATGAAAAAATTAACACCAAATCTTTTATAATGAAAAGTTCAAAGCATGAATTACATCACATACTGGGTAGTCGCATTCGTTGCACCTGATTCGATAATAAAACACAGCCGAGTTTGGATTTTTTCCCACCTCAAAATCATTGATTTCAATGACATCTGAATTATCAATCTCCATGTTTGGTGGCACAATCAAAGTAACAGTTCGTGGACGCTTTTGAGTAATACCTTGTACTGTAATTAATCCACATAAGTACTTGTCTTGCTCACTTTTTGTACTAAAACTGTTGAACTGATCAAAAATGCGTTCTCTAACCGCCAAACCAATAGTTTCAAAACATTTCAGCCGAATACATCCAAGAAAAAGAACAGTAGGTAAGTACTATTTTTCAGATGAATATTCAGATTATAAGATATAATGTAATGGTAAAATTGAGTAAGTACTTACTCGCAATCTGGTCCTATTTGGCGAGCTGGGACAATATCTGTTTTTCTATGTTTTGCATGTGTTTCACCACGAACTTTACAATCACATTTTACAGTATATTTATGGGGCTGTACCTTTTTTTCCGTGGTGGTTCGCCCGGGGTAACAAAATTCCCATTCCCATTGAGATACATTACTCTATTTTGTTAATAATAATTAAGCTATTCCGTTCCGTCTTGATAATTTTGCAAAAATAACGTGAAAATAATAATCATTTAACTAAACTGCTGGGAAATTGATTAGTAAACAAAACTTTTTCCCCGTGAAAACCGCCTTAGTCATGACTATGGTCGTTTTCACGGATTGTACCTAATTCCTCGACAGGAATTTCCAGAAAGTGTGGGCAATGGACAAATATGGTACTCCACCATCCGATCCGCCTCGGAAAAACGCATCCAGTAAAATATTTAACTCATTTTGAAAAAATCTTGACTATGGTCATTTTCACCAGAAGGTCCTCAACTGTCACACTTTCCACACGTTCAAATCTGAAAAATGACGAGTCTTCCAATAATCTGCTGTGATAAGGTGATAACAGTTTAAAATAGCTGCAATTTTAGCTTTTTTCTGCAATATGGATAAAGAAATGCTTATGTTGTTGGGCCTTTTACTAATTCGTTTGAAACGTCGTCCAAACAAGAGAAAAATATGGGTCAAGAAGTGGCTGGCAGAGGTTAGGAAAAATCTATCACACACCAAAGTGATTGAATTGCTCTTAGATGATCCGAACGATTACCAAAATTATCTACGCATGGATGAAAGTAATTATACTTACATTTTACAAGTGGTGACACCTTTAATAGAAAAAAAAAATACTACGATGAGGGATGCTATAACTCCACATGAGAGACTAAGTGTCACTTTAAGATTCCTTGCAACCGGACGAAGCTACACAGATTTAAAATATTCATGTGGGATATCTAAGCAGGCACTGAGTAAAATAATTCCTGAAACATGTCTTGCCATATGTAAATGCCTTCAAAAGGAGTATATTAAAGTAGTTTGTCAATGAATTTTCTGCATCCTTCATATTTTCAAGTTTAACTACAAAAACTTGTTTATTTTTTAGTTTCCTTCAACTCCTGAAGAATGGATTCAAGTATCCAAAGAATTCGAAGATAAATGGCAATACCCCCATTGTCTGGGCAGTGTTGATGGTAAACATGTCCGTATTATTCCACCCCCCGATTCCGGCTCCTATTACTACAACTATAAAGGGTCTCACAGCGTAGTTTTAATGGCAGTAGTCAACGCAAACTTGGAATTTTTGATGGTAGACGTAGGTACCAACGGGCGAATTTCAGATGGTGGTGTTATTGGTAACACAGAATTTAATCGACGGCTCCAGAGCAACTCATTGAACCTTCCCACCCCTAACCTCGAAGCCACAGATAAAAAAAACCGCTTGAATTATGTATTCATAGGAGATGAAGCCTTCACCCTTCGTAAAGATTTCATGAAACCCTATAATCAAAGGGAATTGACTCCTTCTCGGCGAATTTACAACTACAGGCTTTCCAGAGCGCGCCGCATTGTTGAAAATGCGTTCGGCATTCTTGCAAGCAGATTTCAAATATTTGGCAAACCAATCAATTTGCGACTGGAAGTAGTTGATATTGTAGTGTTGGCGTGCTGCACTCTCCATAATTTTCTACGCAAAAGAAACCCACAAGGTTACACCCCAAGAGATTCTTTGGACTTTGAAGATGTAGAACATAGAGTATTTACACCAGGGCACCGCACTGATGACAGCAACTTAATCGATTTGGCAGTTGGAAGAAATAGAAACCATTCAACTGATGCCAAAATTATTCGCGATCAATTTAGAGAGTATTTTTGCGCAGACGGTGCCGTTTCTTGGCAGTATGATATGGCCAATGTTGCAGGTAATTTGTATTCAAGCTTACGTGAAAATCGTTTTTTCATTTAATTTAATCAAATCGTATTATCTTCTAGAAAATGACGTGAATACAGAGGCTGACGTTATAGATGACCTGCTGGAGGAGGAAGCTGTTGACGATGTTGAAGCCTTTGCCTTCAGAAGATGAATTCGAAGAAGAACAAATAGAAATTGATATTGACATATCTATATAAAATACCATTTATGATTTATTTTTATTCGTTTTTGATTGATGTGTGATCCAACTTTATTTTAAGAAAACTTTATGATAAACTCTTACTCAATAATAAATTACCTAAGTATCACCGTGAATATCGAAATTGTTCATTCCTTTTCAAGAAATAACATAACAGAAAATACTAAAATTACAAATATGGTTACAAGAAATAGAACATCACAGCAGAAGTCAAGTTAAACTACTCAAAGGTATAGTACATGTTTAAAGCTAGAGAACATCACAGTGAATATCACATTGGATATCAAAATTATTACCTTCAAAAGGAATAAGTCAATTCACCAAAGGCAGTAACGTTAGAAGGTTATTTTGAAAAATTTAATACTACAAAGTAGGAAAAAACATAACCGGAACACTGAATTAAGGTAATACCAACCCCACACAGTAGTGTTCATTCAATTTTTCGAGTTCGGCGAGGTAGAACACTTCGTTGATCAATTTTTCAGCATGAATACGTTGAAATTTGTCCAAATCCATCATTTTCTTCCCCCAAGCCTTAGCCGTAGCTTCGCATTTCGACTCTTTTTCTTGTATTTTCTGCTTAAGAGCATCGAACAAATCGTCTTCTTTCTTTCTTTTTTTAGATACACCTCGACTACCACTTGGAGCACAATATGTACTTCGCCTTGGAGTTTCTACCGATGTTTGCGATGAATTTGTAGCAACTTCCTGTGATACGATTACTATATCAGCAGTATCAGCACTAGTTTGTGTGGGTGCTATCACTGGTGGAGCTGTATTTGTTCGTAATGCTTCTTCTACAGCAGAGAAATCATCCTGTTGATACGAATATTGATTAAACAAAAGTTGAAATTGTAAAAAAAAATATCACTGCACATTTGAATTTGAAATGAAGTTACCTGCAAGTTTGAAACGGAAGGTCTCGCTTCGACTTGGTCCCGGATAAATTCCATTTCTTTGAAATAGAATAGCGTTGGTACGCAAATTTCTTCCGCCCCTGCACCCGAGCGTACGCTGTTTTTAAATTTTGCATCGGCTGCCTTCCAGGCAGTACGTAATGCATTAATTTTTTTTTTAACATCGATAATAACTGCATTTTTTTTAATCACTCTCATATGAGGTAAAAGCTCCTCATAAGCTTCATTCTTAATGTTCCGGTCATGATACTGTGGGGAGAAAACATCCCACAAGCATCTTTTCTCTTTGTAGAGCGTTATAAATTGCAGTGTCCATTCATTCATTTTAAAAAATTAACAAAAACGAGTAAAAAATTTAAACGAACTGCAAAATGCAAATTTACTTCACAAGACAATTGTAGCTATGAAAATAGTATACGCATACGCTTGGAAAGCTTGCCAAATAATAATGCTTTTTCATGCTATGATAACAAGTACACGCAGGCGCAAACGAATAATTTGATGGAAATATTGGACAAAATTCAGAGCTTGCCTGAAAAA
>QBDW01006322.1:0-44691 GCA_003261595.1 Maconellicoccus hirsutus | reverse complement strand
TACAATATTTACAATATTGTCACTCAAAAACAACAAATTTTTCTTTTTTTGCTTTCGAACAATCTATTAACGAAAAAAATTTATCAGAACGTTTTTTTTCGATTTCCGAATTTTGACATAGTTAGTACTCTTAGAGAAAGTATTGGGCAATATGGTATAAATACGTGATATTCGAAATTCTGAATTTTTAGCAGTTTCTAGAGTGTTTTTGGCTTAAATAAAAAGTGAATAAATTCTTTCAATGATTCATTATGAAATATGGATATTTTCAATTATGATTACATGCAACGAATTTCACTTATCTTGTTAATCTTGTTGCTAAATTGAATTTTAAAACTTTGGGTCGATTGTATTTGATAAAAATATTTTATCTTCGTATTTTATTCTTAGTTATTTTTTGATTTAAATTGAATTCCTTCAATTGGAAAATTTTAAATGAATATCTGCCGTGAGTTCGTACTGATTGCAGAGCTGAAAATATAATAAAACAGTGTTACCAAAAAAACGATATTTTTTCTAGTTATAGATACTCGATGGTGATTAACATTATAATTAATGGCGCGGAAATCCGACCAACAAAAATAATTTCGATATAATGTTTTCGTTTGGTTATCCATTGGTATATTTACAAGGTTATGTGTACCATAGAAGGCGTACATTTTACCTATCTAGTCTACCGATCGTATTTTTTTTTGGCTGCAACTCCATCATCCAGACTATACGAACCTTTTTCCGTTATGAACAAGATTATTATGCAGTCGGCGAGTTGGCTTTGCGTATAATGCACTTGTTACTATTTGATTTATGTTAGACGAGTTAATTGGTTTAACACATCGGAGCCCCTAAAGGCTACAACATTCTGTAATAGTCAATTTCAAATCTATCTGGTCAAGGTGCAGTATTAGGGTGTAAAGGTTTGGTAAATAGATACCGCCGTTTGATACTCAAAGAGGCGTTGTTTTTGATTGGTTTGTCAAATAAAATTAAAAATTGAAAATTGGTAATTTTTTCCTCCTAAATCGTGTTTTGTATTTTATATGAAAAAAAAAAAAGAAGAGACATCGAATGTATAAACGGCGAAAGTTGATAGCCGCAGAAAGTAGAAAATGAGCGTGTAATTATTTGGCTTATTATTACCATAGAGAAGCCAGTGGACCAGTTGCGTATATATTAAATCAGAAAACACGAAAACCTGTTCCTTATTCCTTTTTTCTCCTCTTCGATTACAACAATATCGCTATAAACGATAAACTCGTATGGTTGAATTGTTTTATTATTTTTATTCGGTATTTTTTTCTTACGCGTTATTACTATTATTATTAAACGTTTTACCATTTAATTTTTAACCGCGCTCGTTAGCTCGTAAATTTGATTTTTTTTTCACTTTCTATAACGCTACGATTTGAGTCTTTTTGATCTGCTGAACGCATTAATTGAGCTGGTTTGAGGGTAACCGCGCTTACGTTTTTAATTGGTAATTCGTCTGTAGCTTTTATGAAAACGAGAAAGTTTTGCGGTAACGTGAATTTTTTTCAGAGGTGGAAAATTACGGTAATTTTTTTACGCTTGGGTGCTTTCAAGCGATTGTTTTTTTTCACTTTTATAAGATCGACCACCTGAGAAATGCACGTGGAGTTGGTCAGATAACGAGATGCGGTTTTGGGTTCGTTTTTATGTAATTTCATACGTCGTCGAATCGATGTGGTCATTTTCCGAGCGTGTAGGTGATGATCGAGATTTCGAGATTGATCTTCGATGAAGAAGCGTGTTGGTTAAGGACAGGAAATACCTATTTGTAGTTTTGGTATTCGTATTTAGCTGTGAACTTGTGACGATTATATGATCGTCAAGAGAAGGGATTTGGAATTTTTGAGCTTTGCATTTTAGCAACTGAAAAGAATTGGTAGTTTATTTCCAAAAAACGTGGATTTTGGACGTTTGCCTCAAGTCCTAATGCAGACTTTTTCATTTTGCATTGTGGAGGAAAAAATTCCCCTTCTTGAAAAATGCTGGCTACTGCATCAACTTGACTACTCGAAAACAGATTTTTTTTACGGTTGTTTTCATTGCTGTAAAACAAATTTTGAAAATTGTTACTTTTTCTCGTTTTAATAAAGTTTATTCATTATTATTTCTTCCTTTTAAGGCGAGATAAAATTTACATCCTCTCCCTTAGTTCTCCAAGTTTCTTTTAAAAATTGTATCTGAAAATCGATTTATATCAAAATCGAATAATCGAAATCTGAACATCTTGAGTTGATATTAAAATCGAAACGTCGAAGCCAAATTACCGAAAATCAAAATATCTATGTCGGATTATCAATAAATAAATCGAAATCAAAACATCGGAATTGAAATATCGATATGTAACATTGAAATTAAAATATTATTGCAATTCGATATTGATATTTAAAATCGATATTATACATCGAAATTGAAATATCGATATCAAAAACCAAAAGCGAAAGATTGTAGTTAGAATATCGATATCTAGCATCAAAATATCGGGTTTAAAGTATCGATTTGTAACATCGAAATCGAAATATCGAAATCAAACATCGAAATATCCGGATGAAAGTATCGATATTTAACATCAAAATTAAAATATCGATACTTAACATCGTAATCGAAATATTGATATTCAACATCGAAATCGAAATATCGATATCAAACATCGAAAATAGGGATTAAAGTATCGATATTTAACATTGAAATTGAAATATCGATACTTAACATCGAAATCGAAATATTGATATTCAACATCGAAATTGAAATATCGATATTCAACATCAAAAGCGAAAGATTGTAGTTAGAATATCGATATCTTGCATCAAAATATCGGGTTTAAAGTATCGATATGTAACATCGAAATCGAAATATCGGGATTGAAGTATCGATATTTAACATCAAAATTAAAATATCGATACTTAACATCGTAATCGAAATATTGATATTCAACATCGAAATCGAAATGTCGATATCAAACATCAAAATATCAGGATTAAAGTATCAATATTTAACATCGAAATTGAAATATCGATATTCAACATCGAAGTCAAATATCACTATTCAACATCAAAATTGAGACGTCGATGTCCAACATCAAAATCAAAATATCGATATGTATAAAATCGAAATCAAAATATCGGAATTAAAATATCGATATCCAACATCGAAATCGAAATATCGATATTGAACATCAAAATCCAAATTATATTAAATCGAGATAACGGATTTCTTGTCAAAATCGATTAATCAAAATTAAATCCAAAAAAAAATACGGAATATCGAAATCGAAATATTGAAAAAAAATTATTAAAATAGAAATATTGAAGGGGATATTAGTGTTGAAAACTATCAAAGTCAAATTTTTTTCTCATATTTACGTCTAAAACGAAAGAAATCAATTTATTTGACAATTTGGTGGTGCCCTTTCAAAAAATTCTGATTTTTGACAGCTCGGTAGAAACTGCACCGTTACATGACATGATTACATATATTATTTTCAAAATAAGTTCACCAGTTTTGAGGGGGTGGGACCTTGATTAAAAACTGTAACATCCCAGTCAAGGGTTGATTGGCGCCGTTTAAGGAGCTAGACCTTTTTTTCCATTTTTCACTTCATCTTGAAAATAATTTCTCACGTGTTTGAAACGCTCGATAAAAATCTTCAAAAAAACTGATCCATGCGGTGGAACATGTTGGAAAAAATGACGACCCCATGACGCAGCGAGTCAGCGAAGATAAAACGTAGCAAAATCTCTATTAAGAGACGGTTTGTTAGTGATAACGACCAAAACTATATATTTTTTTTATGGCGCACTTGTCCGTTTCGGATTTTTTCTTTTAATTGAACCAGTAAGTTAATGCGAGATTTTACGATTTAAGAAAAAATATACATACGTTTGTATACCCGTATCGGCCGAGGCTGGGTATAATATACGTCTCAATAACTGCTAATTTTTACAAATTAAGGGGCCTTTTATATTCCGAAACCGGTTCGACGATTTATACCGATTGAAATCTAATCGTTGCGAAGTGAAACCGAAGGAATAAAATGGTGAAAAAAATTGTCAACTCGGGGTACAATATACGACACGTAATAAATCGGATCAACGTTGCGAGTTGAACGGGCTATACGTTCCGAGGTTAGTGACACGTTACTACGTTAGAATTTTTCTATTCGGAAATCGGAAGTTAATTGGTTAAATTACTATATTCGGTTCGGGTGAAATTGCGAATGAAGCTTTGGAAATTATTACTAAATAACGGTTAAGCTCGTGAAAGTCATCGCGGCCGTACGGTTATCACGACCGGATGAATCGATTCCGGAGTCGTCGATCCGGTCTGGAGGTGTTGACACGGAGCCCGTAGAGCTTTGGCAGCGCAGGTGGTTCGCGAGCGAAAATGCCTAAACGCGGACGATACCTCGCAATCGTCGAGAATTACGCAATTGCGACGAGTATGTCGTTCTACCGCGGGCTACTTGTGCCCGTCATATGCAAGGCGGGGATGCTGAGAATGGTAAAACCAGATGAAATGTAGAAAGTTATGCGCGCCAACCTTGCAACGAACGCGGCCCTTTAGGGCAATATCACGTACCTGTTTTCATAAAGCTACGGTGAATCGTATTGACCGTTCATGCTACAAGCCTAACCTGCTCTTTGCTAATTAGACTCCGGTGAAATTACATTCACGAATTATGGCTTAGGTGAAATGTCTCTTATGACGAGTATATCGATTCCGTCTATTGTTTTATTACACGAGCACCCGAAGAGATATTGTGTAAGATGCGTTGTAATTGGTGCATAATAGAGCGCGCATACGACACGTTAATTTCGTATTAATCATCGATATCGATCGAGCTCATGTATCAACCAAATACAAACTCATTACGACGATGCGGTTTTGAATATTCGAACATCTCCGATGAGCTCGTTATCAAGGAACTTCCCAGGCTGTCGTGTTCGCCAGATGAGTACTTTTAAAGGGTCCGATTCAGATCCTCGAAGATGATATGTTTATTTATAAAAGCGTATTGGTTTTTTTCATCGTTGACGTTTCCGAGACGACGACGCGGTCGAGTAAGGATGCATTTGGGGAGTAATACAGCTGCCCTTGGGAACAATAACTTGAGCAAAAGCAACAGGTGTTTTTTCCGGGTACTTTCTACGTTGCCACTTGTTGACGTTTTCAACGGGTGGTTTGTGTTGAGAAAATTTTTCGAAAGTGGATTATTACGATGTGTGATGAAGCGATAACGGGAAACGACGTGAGGAGGGAATCGGGAAGTAGATGAGATTTGATCTCCATAGCCTTTTTCAATTTTCCATCAAATTGAGTTATTTTCAAATTTTTTATTATTTTTTTTATATTGTATTTATTGTCTCTAATTACAATATAAGAAATTTTCGAGACCAAATTTAAATTTACAAAACTTCGTTTTTATATTTCCGATATGTTGATTTGTTCTAAATTTTTTATTTTTTTTTTAGTCCTTTTTGAAGAATTTTTATTAAACTTGTTGACTTATGTCAAATTTAAATGGTTTTTAAAGCCAAAACTTCAATTCTTTTTTCGAAATTTTACCTCAAAAATTCGAAGGAATGATGCAATTTAATTAATTGTAAATTTTTTGCATTTTCAACAAAATTTTCGGATAAATGCGAGCACATTTTGAGACAAATTCAACCAATTTCCTGGACACTTGTATTTCACCCTCTTTCCCCCCCATTTTCTTCAATTTACGATTTTCCAAAATACAACTTGCAAGATTTTGAATATTTTTGAATTTAAATATCAATTTAAATTTTTTAGTGTTAGTGAAAAAATTTTGGGACTTATGGAATTTTTTTTTACAATTCAACGATAAATTAATGAAAAAAAAACTACTTTAAAGATGAATAATTTGGTTCAAGATTTTGATCTTTGATTGATGAAAAAAATTTGAAACCGAGTCCCCTTCCTCCCCTTTTGTAAAACATCTGAAACATCACCAAAATATTTTGTGCAATTTTTTTTCTTTTTTGATTTTAAATTTGCAAGGAATAAAAAAAAGCTGAGGAAACTAACAATTTTGAAATAAATTATTTAAATGGTTTCAGATATTTTGAAATTAAAAATTTTATAAATCCCCTCCCCCCTCGTTCTTCCGTTGCAAATCATAAATTTCTTTTGTTCTTAAAAAATTGATACATGATCCAAAATTTTGATTTTTTTTGAAAATTATTGAGCTGACTCGAGATGATTTCCCATTTGTTGCACTTGTAATTGAAGGAGAAGGGGGGGGGGTTGGAAACCGTTTTTAAATTATGAAAACTGTACATTTTTTGCGAATAAAATGTAAGAAATTTTGTTCTTAATCTATTAAGGTGATTTTTCCTTTTTTTTCCAATTTTTAAAATTTAACCATCCCTTCCACTTTGTAATAAAAAAATTCTGACATTTCCATCGTCACCTGCCCTGATTTCTAATCGCAAGTAATACACAAAAATTTAATTTTTAAATAATAATTTGCTTTTTTTAGAAATATTTTAAGTCACGAATTGACCTCCTTCCTCCTCCTCCCTTTTTTAATCAACGTGTGACAAATTTTAATAACAAATTTGTACAAATAATATATGTAAGATTTTCAAAAAAAAAGTAAAAAAAGTACGAAAACCGGTCTTTTTCTGGGAACAATTTCTTAAAACTTTTTTTGAAGAGTCAACGGATTTACTCGTTTTTTTTTTTTTTGTAAGGCTCAAGTAATCTGTAGTCCCCCTCCCTCCCCCTTTTCCTCAATTTTAGCGATGCTCAATTCTAGCGATTTTTTCGATTTTCTTGTTTTTTTTTTTTAATTTTTAGAGTTTAAATATTGCTAGAAAAAATCAAAATCCCTCCTCAGTAGAAAAAAGTTCTATCATTGTCGCTGTCATTTACCCTTCTCTACCTTCGAAACAATTCTATTCGCAAATAAAGTATAAAAATCAAATTGATCTGCTCTATCCTTCCTTTTTTAATCAGTGGGTAACAAATTATGCTAATAAATTAGTATATTAAGAGGATTTCTTTAAAAAAAAAAAATAATGAGAAAAATTTTTTTGTGAAGAACTTTTCTAATCTGTTTCTGAAGAATCAGCGAATTTATACATTTTGTTTGTAAGGCTTGAATTACACGCATTTCCTCTTTCCCCTTTCCTATTCATCAAAATTGGTGGTTCACAATTCTTGAAAATCATGTCCCAAAGTCAGAAACATACTACCCTTGGTTTAATCTGCGCCTCAGCGTGCTCACTTAACCTCTCGTCATTAACCTTTCAACTATTCGCAGCGAATATAATACGCGTGACGGGAAAAAATAATTTCCACTTTGTTTAATTAATTAATCAATTAAAGATTCGATATAAAATTACATTTATAACTTAGCGACTAAATTAATAGCGAGAAGAATACGATACGAGCGTCGATTTTATTAGTGGAACGTTGAGGTAAAAACGATGCTTTTAACGATACGGCGGCCGTGTGTTAATTGGATATATCGAATGCGTTATTCTCGCATCTCGCGTATGTATCGGCGAATTAGACATATGAAGAATGGCGTGTTGCGTATACGCGTCGAGTTCGTGATAAGAGGTCTCGCTGCGGAACCGTTATGTAGGAATTTTATTGGTAAATGCAAGCGCAGCTTATGGTATTAGTCATCGAAGCGGTATCGTTTTCGAATCTAGGCAAAAATACGAACAGCCGCGGTTTTTAATGATAAGCCAACCTTAATTATTATTGATTTCACCGACATCGCCATCAGATTATCGTCGGCATCGAGATGGTATTTTGGTATACGACGTTCGAATGGTCGAAAAATAAAAGGCATTTTGTTGACTTTCCAAAAGAAAGAGCTCCTTGGACGCGCCCAAGTTCATTAGCCTTCGGTAGCGTTAATTAATGGAATAGTTTTGGCGATTCCGATGGCGCGTTTTAGCTGTAAAAAAAAATCGTTATTGCGGTAATTAAAACGAAACGATTGTCCGAATGCCATCGAAAGTGCATTGATGATGTGTAATTAACTTTCGAAAGTTTGGAGTTGGATGGTGTGGTGGTGGGGGAGGGGTGGAAATACTCGGTGGTTGGAAAAGGACTCCAGCGAGGTGCGTGATGTTTAACGATGATGCCGTGGAATTCATTGACAAAGTCGAGATGGAAGTTTGGAAAATTTTAATAATCGCGAATTCTCGTAAAAATAGTAAAATTGTCAAAATTGTTCGAAAATATGAAAATTGCTGTATAAATTGGAAAAATCAGCTTACGTAAGAGTCCGCATCACAGTGTGACATTTTCATGCCACTTTGCGACAATGATGTCTTCCAGAAGGGGTTTGTTATATTACCTCACAGTTTGGAAAATTATCGTAAATCATCGGTAAATGACCATAAATTACTAGTAAATTACCACAAATTACCGGTAAATTACGGTAAATTACCGCAAATACTGCGAACTTACGGTAATTATAGTGAACGAACGAATGATTCTTTGAATGAACTGAATTGGAAACTTGGAAAAAAATGAATGTTCAGTAAGAAAAAAAAAGTAATTATTTTTATGATATTAAGTTATTAGTTATTAGTTTGATAGGTGCTAACCTAGTTTTCCAAAGCTTTTTTTATTAATTTTTTTCTATTTTTTCTTACGTGGTCAATTTTCTCCAAAGTTTTTTGTGTGTGTGTGTGAAGTTTCATGTTTTTCATTTAAAATTCTGTTTTTTTTTGAACAATCAAAGTTTGAAAATTGCAATTCAAATAAATGTATTAAAAATTTCTTATATTTTCTTACTATTGTTCAATTATTACCTATTTCATTTCTTTCAGTTTTATTTCTCATTCTGAAATTTGAATTGACTGGAAGCTGAAAGGTATCTAATAAATAATAAAAAACATTTTTTCTGGTGAAAATGTGAATTTATTTTAATTTTTGAAGAAAATTAAATACTGGGTGAAAAAATTGAAGTTCAAGTAAGCTCACATGTTCAAAAAAATAATGGTACTGAAACGAGCGGCTGCGAATCAGTAAGGTGAACGAGATCTACCTTTCTTATTGAAAGGTGTTCCAACATGTGAGTCAACATAACAAACCTCTCATCGGGGGACGTTGCGTATGTTATCATAACATACTTATGAGCATGACACGTCGCCATGACGACAGCATGACAACCGCGTGACGCCTTTTCATGACGATTTTCGACATTTTCATGCCTCGAATATGGCACACAAAATCGAAAATCGTCATGAAAATCTTCAAGCGACTGCCATGGCAACGTGTCATGCTCGTGAGTGATAACCTTAATATTTTCGTGTCATGATATCATGTCATAGATGCCAGGTCTTTGTTATAGTGACGTATCATGAATAATGTACTTATACTATACAATGACAAGTCATTATCATGGTAACGTGTTATGGTCACGATTGACATGTGATGTGTAATGACTTGTCATGATGAACTTCGTTGGAATAGTCAAGTGTCATGGTCGTGAGTGACATATGATCATGTTTGTGACGATTTTCGATTTTGAATGCCACAACCAAGACATGAAAATATCAAAAAGGAGTTTGAGGTGAGGTTTCAGCATGCTAAAAATTTCGTTTTTCTGTAATTCTGAAATATTATACCTCTACGCCTCCGAGCGGAAATCTTCGTGAAAGCTTCGGCCTCCACTAGGCAATCTCGAGCGATTTCCAATAAGATGGAAAACGCTCGAATATGGGAAATTCTTCTAGGTGAAATTCGGTTCCGGTGTAATTGGTTAAAGCATTGTGAATCTGCGCGGGATTGCGTGACAATGGACCAGAAGCGTTATGGGGCTTGTATATTAATAAAAATCGAACAATGACCATATCGACGACATGCATGGTCAGATTTATACAAAGTATATAGTACGCCCTTTTTCTCCGGTTACCACGTGTGTATGTTTAAGAAATAGAAATTACACGTGTAGTGCTCGTACGAGCAACGGGGCGCGAAAAAACGTAGGCTGCGATGAGACTGTGGTGTAATTATGGCATCGACTGTTATATAATTTTCTTTTTGGTTTGTAGCTTATATCGACGTACCAACGAGCCGTGAAAACGAGGATAAGAATAGAGCCAGACGTGGTCAGAGTCGTGAAAAACGGGGCTTAAACGCCGGACATAGTTATTCGGAGGATTTAACCAAAATATTACCAACGTGGCACGAGAAAAAAACCGGTGAGTGGAGTGCACGGCGATGAACCACGATGACGCGACGACCATCTAATTTAGTTTCTGTAGATCTTTCTCGCAGACTGATTCTCGAAGAGTTTGATTCGGAGTGTAAACTCAAAGATGTCACTGATTCGATATCGCGTCCGCAATCACGTCACAGTACCAGTTCGTTTTCATCTAGTAATTTGGAATCCCTCAGAGATATGGATATGTCGACGCATAAACAAGTAATTCATCGAGTACGTAATGCTGCGTAGATTATACAACGAATTTTTCTAGGTTCGCGGCGATCCTGATGGCTGTGGGTTGGATTTATCGACATTGAGGTATTCGCCGAGCTCCGAACTCAGGATAGATCAAGTATCTGAAGATTTGCTCAATATTAAAAAAGGCTGGTTGATGAAACAAGGCGCTCCTCCGGATCAAGTAAGTAATACGACGCCGAAATTACTCCGGCGAGGAATAACCTTTGGGAATGTTCTAGGAATGGAATAAATACTGGTTTGTGCTCAGAGGCGTCGCGTTGTTGTATTATCGAGATCCAGCCGCCGAAGATCAGGGTATACTCGACGGCGTTATTGATCTTAGCGTCATGAGCGCTATCAACGAAGTCCAGGTTGCCAGAAATTACGGTTTTCAAATTAAGGTAATTTTCACTTCGTATCGTCTACTTTCCAAGAAGCGAACTCGGTGGGAGGATTTTCGAAGAATTTAAAAGAAATTGAAAGATTTGCGAATTTATGAATTGAATTTGCGGAGTTACATTGATTTGGGGTCTTGGGTGGATTTCCGATGGGAGGTAATTTTAATTTATTTTTTTCCGCGTAAAAATATGATATTCTATATTAAAGCCTTCGAGGTCTGCGCCATGAATCAATAGTTTCGAGAATTTCGCATAAATTCGCGTCACGTCGTGTGGAGAATGCAACACATTTAAAAAAAAACGTGGGTGAACTGACTTTAATGCGCATCATTTGTCGAATTTACGATTCTATTAGCATTTTTGACATTTTTCGGCGAAACTTAGAATATCGTTTTATCAAATACTCACAATGTAGTTAAATTTTCAAACGTCCATCATCCTAAAAAATAATCCTTAATTTGTGCAATGACGTAGTCACCGGGTAGAGGGGGAATTGAAGTTGAAACCCTTATGACATTAAGCGAAAATTTGAAAAAATCTTATACATTTATATATTTTCCAATGATGTGCTTACAATTTGCATAAATTATAATTTTTTTAATTAATTGTTTCCGGAAATACATAATTTAAAATGATTATAAATGGTTCATTTTTGTGCAAAATTTACCGTATTTTATATCCTGTGTCTTGTTTTTTGGTTTAAACTAAGAACCCCTTCTTCCCTCCCCGCCTTTCCTCCACCCCCCTCCTTCCACCCTTATCAAACCAAGTCCATCATGACCAATTGTCGATTTACGGTGATCGATTATCTATTCACGTTCCTCTTACAGTTTTCGATAATTGATGAATAATCATTCGATACACCATAATCGATTATCGATTAAAAAATATCGATTACTGATTTCCAAAAATGATAATTTCGATTAATATCTTCAATTAACGACGATTAAAAATCGGTAAATTATTAATAACAATCGATTTCAAAATTGGAAATAACAATAATCGATATTTTATTAATCGATTATCGAAATCGAAAAAGTAGTATCGATTTACGATAATTGATTCGATTTGCAATAGAATTAACAAAAATTGAAAATTGGATTATCGATTTAGAAATAACGATAATCGATAATCGAGACTTATCAATCGATTATCGAATAATTATCGAGAATCATTTTATCGATTCGCAAAAGCCGGTTATTTCGATTAATAGCGGAATTATCGATTATCGAAAATCAAAAAGTATTTATTGATTATCGATTAAAAAATTGAAATAATCGATAATCAGCGCTTATCGATCGATTATTGTTTCAACGATTTAAGAAAATCGATTATTTTGATTTACGGTGGTAGTCGACATTATCGGTTATCGATTTAGGAATAACGATTATCGATACTTGTTAATCGATTTTTATTGTGAAAAATTGATTATCGATCGATTTATAATTTTCGATTATCGATATTCAATGCATTTATTCGTCATTAATATCGACTTGGTTTTTCGAAAAGGTAGAAGATCGTTTCGATGTTTTTGGGTCTAGAAAAATGAATAATTAGGATTTATCGCTGTTCAGTGATTTTGGCGTATTTTGAGAAAGCGAGGGAAGGGAGAGGGGAGTCGAAAAACGTTATTGTTGATTATTTATTTTCACTTTTTTTCGCGAAATGCCGTAAAATTTGTAATTGAATGTGTCAGATGACCTTAGTTAAATAGGTAAAAGGGAAGGGGAGGGGAGGGGTAGAAAATTCAAATCGTTTATTTTTCTAGTTGGAAAATTACATTACGTTGGTTTCTTATTTTTACGACTTCAGTAATCAAAAATGTTTTATTTTTAAAAAATTAATTGCTTTTTTTCTGATGTAATCAAGTTCTAGTCTCTTCCCTTCTCATTCAGTAGTTGTTTATTATTCAAAAAAAAAAACTCACGAAAAATAAAAAAAAAAACAAATTGGAGATTGATAAAATGCAAATTTACGTAGAAAATAAAATAAGGTAAAGAGTTGTCGGCTACGTAAAAATTTACATAGTAAAAATGCGCTAAATATGCATCTTTTGACAAACGGCGTGAAAAAAATGCAATAAAATTTCACCGAATTCTTTGCGAAAAAAAAAACCGCAACCAGTTCTATAAAATTGCGCTGCATTATGAGCACATATTCCTTGAAAGTGACAATTGGTTGGGTGTGGGTGCGGCGATGTGATTTTTATGTGTATGTGCTATTTGTATGCACATTATACGTTAAATATTGCTCGAATGGGAAAATTTTTTGTACAGGGTGTTCGAAAAATGTACGGTTGGAATTTTATTATTTCGTGGCTAAAACTGCTTCATTGGTGATATTTACTTTGAAAAAATTTGCAATTTTTCCATCTCCCAGTGACTCTCGAAATCGAGGAGTTTCTTCACAATGCGCAAATACTCGAAAAATGTTGAGTGCGAAATCCTCGATATGGTGTGAAACGCGAATAAACACGCGTTGTGGGCGCTGAGGGGGATGTTTACCTTAGTTGAACTTTCAAGTTACACCGAATGATTGTATGGTGCTGCGGCACAATAGGTGACTATAAAATTGCCATTCGATGGAATTAATTCGATTAAGTACGTGGCTCGGGCTAGTGTTGCGAATACGCGTGCGATATGGTAATAATTTCATACACTCGGTGATTTTCAGAGTTGGGACGAAAGACAATACACGTTGTCAGCGGTAACAAGCGGAATTCGCGGAAATTGGATATCGGCGATTAAACGAGCTGCCGGAATGCAAGACGATAGCAAGTACGTCGATGTGTTTAATGGTCGCGAGCTCTTGTTATATGGGACGCGATCTAGTCGTGTTGGTGTGCTTGTGTGACGATATTTACGAAACTAATGTAGTGCGAAGTCTCGTGAAGGACGCGGTCGACTGTTTACTGTAGTAATTAATACACGGTCGCGTTATGATTTTTACCTTGAAATAAATTACGGTAGAGGTGTAGTACGTGTACGATTGTATGGTGTATTTTTAGAATGGATACAGATAAAGAGTTACCACCTACTCCGAGATCGTTGCTGTTGTCGTCGGACGAAGAATACAGAACGGCTTCGGAAAACGGTCGCCAGAGTAGTAGCGATTGGGGCGAAACGTTACCGCCGTCGCCGCCTTTGAATCGTACTCCTATATCGAGGGTCAAAGAACGAGCTAGGTAAGATATACCTCAACGAGAGCTTTTGCCAAATACTAAAATTTTTCTATCCAGGGGTGTAACGAGGACTCGATTATATAATAGTCGTAATTCCAAATCATCTCCGCCATCGTCCAGACGTTCCAGTACGGAATCCACGCGTCAAACTATCTTGACCAATTGCACCGATGTTAAAAATGTCCACGAGAAGGTACGACTTGTAAATATACTCGAAATATTTCCATCTAATTGCGACGATTTCACAGACCGAGAAATCATCGTTGATGAAGAAATTAGAAAAACAAGCCATCGAATTGGAAGAAGTCAAGAGACAGTTGACGAGCGCGTTAAGACAGCTTAGCAGCGCCGAAGAGGAATTGTTGAGGTTGCGCCAACGTCAACAAGATGTCATCGCGTTGGAAAAACAAGTTAGTTTTCTTATTTTTCATATTCGTTACTCGCATACTGAATTGAAATAATTTTTTTCATATTTTCAGATGGAAGATACCGTGCAATTGTTACACAGAGCCGAAGAAACGCTTAAACAAAGAACATGCGAGTTATCCGAATACGAAGCGATTAAAAAACGGTAACGTGGAATTTTTTCTATCGATTGTGAATTAAAAGATCGTGTTCGTTGATACGAATTACGTAACTTTAGATATATGGAAGAAAAATCAAATTGGCAGAAGGAAATTCGAGCCACGGAATGCGAACTACACGAAACCGAAGAACGATATTCCGAACTTTGCTGCGAGCTGGCTTCCAGCAGAGAACATGTCGAGCAATTACGAAACGAATTAGCCAGCGTTAGCGAAAGGCTGGCTCGTGGAATTGAAGAAAACGAATCGTTATATAGGTAAGGAGATCAATGAAATGGTCACCGCAAGAAGAGAGAGGGGGAGGTCATCAGAAATTATCCATTGTCGTTGAACAATTTGATGATTTTTAATTAGATGTGGTTATTCGTAATTTTCTAGTGAATTTGTAATTTGAGAAAACTTTCAACTGATAATTTAATTAAACGAACTCTATTTTTATTTTAATAAACGAAATAAACGGAAGCTGACGTCATCGAGAAATAATGATAAAAAAATTATAAACTTGCAATAATGAAAAAAAAAACAACTCGAAATGGTTTTAATTTGAATACAAAATTGAATTCCACAAAACAGAAAAATTCATAATTCAGTTTAAAATTGAGAATAAAGTACATTAAAATGAAGAAAATTTGCATTTAAACCAAATCAATTAATTTATGGAAAAATTAGCCGGAATTGTGATTTATTTTTAACTCAAGTAAAAGAGGATTGTCGTAGGTTGAAAAAAATCATGTGTAATTGAGTTCAAAATGTTACTAATTTGAAGACAATTTTCATTTTTCTATTTAAATTAAATGAAAAATATCCTCAAATATAAATTCATTTTCAATCTCCGATTTCGAAGATGAAATTCTCTAAATAAAATACTATTTTAATTTTCAAAAACATTTATCCTCAAATTAACGAAATTTACATTCAAATTTGAACACAAAAATTCTAATTTAGACTAAATTTTATTGCAATTGAAATTTGAAAAGAAGCAAAAAAAATTAATCAATTTATACTTTTAAATTTTTGAAGTAGAAATTTATTTTGCAATCTTTTTCCTATCCCCCTCCCCTTCCATGTTTTTTCCGCGGTTTCTGTCTTTGAAAAATTTGGTTCAGAATTCTTCAAATGATACAAATTTTATTTAAGATGCAATTTGAATTATTTTTTGAATTAAAGAAATTCCATCTCTTTTTGATTAAATTTAATATGAAAAAAGATAAAATTATTTTTCATTATTTAATAAAAAATGACCAATTGTAATAAATTTTGAAAATTAAAATAAATTTTGAAAAGTAAAATAGATTTTCCGTTTTTATTGCATCTGATTTTTAGCGATTTTTCAAATACTCATAACCTAATTAATTCTGTTTAACAGGAGATTACGTGAATTGGAAGGCCGAGGAACGGTTCTGAGTTCGATACGTGAAACCAAAGGACGCAGTTTAGACTCATTGAGCGATCTGACGAATATCGATTTCGATATGGATTTCGCGCAGTACGATAAAGACAGGTAAGACGAACTTGAATTCCGCAAGGTTGAAAGAGTAAGGTATCCAGCAGGTGATAAAATCTCACGCATTTTCCGCGGCTACTTTTAGAATCGCCGAAGAATACGAAGAGCTCAGAGCACGTTTCGAAAAAGCCGTCCACGAGATCCGAGCGATGAAGAAGGAACTACGCGAATCGCACGTACAAAACGACTGCCTGGAGATTAGCTTGATAAACGTGCGTCAAGATTTGAAATGTAAACAGCAATCATATGAGTCTCAGGCCTCTTTGATGGCAGCGCGTATTCAAGACCTCACTAGTAAACTTTCGTCGGCTGAAAAACAGGTAATTATGCGAAACCTCTACGTGCTCGCGGATAACTTACGATCGCGTTTGTCGCAGGTACGAATGCTGAAACAAAAATTATCGAAATCGGAAAGCCGCGAGAAGCGTAGATCGTTGTCGTTAAAAGGTCGCGAATCGTTCGCCATTTGCAAAGAATTAGAAGAAAAGTTACTCTTGTTGGAGAAACGTATCGCTTTACTTGATCAGGAAAACGCGCAACATTTCAAAATGGCCGAGATGGAATCAAAGAACGACGAAGCGGAAAAACCCAAGGTTGTTTCGAATCGTATACGTCGCAAATCCTTAGACAGCGCTACTAGCTCCGAGCCGATGAAGATCTTGATACGTATGAATTCCTTGGAAGCGAAGGTAGCCGAAGCTTCGCGTAAAATCGTCATCAAACCTTCGTCGTCGAGCGAGAATCTCGAATCCACTCCCGAACTAGAAGAGCCTTCTGGTAACGATGCTAGTCTCGAGAATTCAAACATCGCCGGCGAAATTAAAACCATCGAGAATCTACTGAAGACCAAATTATCGGAAATCTACGCCAGGCAGAAATCCTTCCAGGAATCCGGTACGTTGACCGAAGAAGCTAAGCTGAACATTATGGCGGAGAAATTAGCCTACGAGTCTATTCTGGTGTGTCGTCTGCAAGAAATAGCCACCGGATATAACGATACCGATATCGCGGACGCCGAAAGACTGATGATCGAATTAGATAAGAAATTAAAAGGTGAACAATTAGTTACCAAGTCGCCGTTAGATTACTTTACCAAATCGCTTTCGCAATATTTAAATCAAACCGGCAAACAAATCGAGCCTTTTATTATATCGAAAAAATCAACCAAACGTAAAGAATCAACAGCGGTGAAAATGCTCCAAAAGAAATCAAACTCGTTGACGAAGAAGGTCGATAAATTCATGGACGACAGGATCGAAGAACTATCTAATATTTTCGTCAACGAAACCCGCAAAGATTTCGTCATCAATGACGACTACGTCGGTAATCTCGTCGAATTAGCTCGAGAGGCCGTTAATAAGAAACTGATACAAGTGGAAATTAGTCAAATTATGTCTCACTGTATCGAAAACTACGCTCCGATGTCGGAAAAAGAAACCACTTTTGAGAGCATAATGGTGAATCGCGCCAACCTCGAGCAATGGTCCGAATTAGTCTACGGCACTTTAAAGGAACAAGTAGAAGGAGCGATTACGAAACTAAAACAAAAATACGAAACAAAGCTGTTATCTTCAAAACTAGAAAATTCAATATTTCCCGTTTCCGTTTCGCAGGAAACACTCAAACAATCTCTGCACCAATTCGTCGACATAATCGCTCATAAATGCTTGTTAGACGCTAGATTACAAATTATCAAAGAAAAAGACTCGATACGCGTTGGAGACGGTGAAATTACTAAATTAGACGAGGCCACCATTATGTCCGAAATGCAATACCTTTATACCAAAATACAATGCGATTTGAAATCCAATAATAGCGAGAAAAGAATCTTCGATAGTTTGGAAAGCGTCGACGCCGAAGTATCCGCGTTACGTAATTCCGTCGAGGACCTGGTACGTAAGAGAAGCTTGTCAGATAGCGTATGGGATAGCACGGAGAAAATCCGCATGGAGGATACTTCCGCCTGCGAATCTAACAGTTCTCAGTCGTCTTGGCTCGAAGGAGTATGCCGGCGGTGTTTCGAAATCAAAGAACAGATCATCAATCTGCAATCATGCCTTATGCAAAGTCAAGAATGCCAAAAATGCTTATTTTTGCAGGATCAGTTAAAGAGGTGAACTTGATTTCTACAAATTAATTTATCGAGATTTCGCAACGTAATATAATTATTCTGAATTTCACAGAAGAGAATTAGAATTCGAAGATGATAAACAAAAGCTCGAAAATCAACACATTCAAGAAATGGAATTACTACGAACTGATTTCGAAAACGAGAGGAATTCGCTGGTATGAATATAACTTCCTCAGCACGATTTTAAATACCTTAATTTTTCTAAAAATAAATTCCTTTAAATATCAGATCACTAAGCACGAAGAAGAAGCTAACGTCTTGAAAGAAAAAGCCAAAAAATTCGAAAGAAGATTAGGCGCTTTGGATTCAGAATACTCTCAGCAAATCGACTGCATACGTTCGTCATACCAAAGAACACCGTCTCCCGAATATGACAAAGATAGCTCGTACTCGGAAGACAGTGTGAGGCAGAGGTATCAGTCGGAAATTGAACAGCTGAGAGTAAGTCACCGAAAATATCAGGTTTTCTGTGTAATACGTTCATTAATTTATGCGTTTTGTTGTTCGTTAGACATTATGCGAAAAAGGACTGGTAGCTATGGATAATTCTCACAAAAGAATTATCTCAGAGCTTGAAGAAAAACACAAACAGGAAATAGATGCTTTAAGACTGGAGAAAGATCAAGCTTTAGCCGAAGAAACTCAAGCTACATTGGCTGGTAAGCATATTTATAAAACTACGATAGAATGTATTTCTCATTGTTATCTTTCATCAGCTTTGGACGCAATGCGAAAAGCTCACGAAGCCGAAGTGCAAAAAGAAATCGCTAAATTCAAGGCTGAATATTTGAAAAAAGTTCAATCTAGCCACGACATCGGTACTTTGCATAAAGAGCACGAGTAAGTTGGAATTTTTCGTAATTTTTCATTTGCCCAGATACTCAATCTTTGCTTCTTAGAGCCGAAATGGAAGAAATAAAACGCGAAATTTTATCGTTATCTGAAAAATACTCGATCAAATGCGTCGAATCGGCTGCCCTCGAAGAGGAATTACGAACCGCTAATAATCAACTAGCTCAAGCTCAGCATCACATCATGCAATTAGACAACAGGTACGTGAAATATTATTAAAATTAAAATTCAAGATGAATAATTACGAATTTCATTAGGAATAAGCAACTTCGAGCGCATCTGATATCGGAAACAAATGGTTCGATCTTAGACGAAGAACTTCTACAGCAATTGGAAGAACGAACTAAGCAGATAGCTAATTTAAAAGAGCAATTAACAGCGGTTAGTTGGGATTATTTCGATGCATGTTTATTTGAATATTCTTATAGTGTACATATACTTCAACGGAGTAAGGTTTATTAACGAAGTCATTTAAAATGAATTTCCATCGTGTATATTTTTGGTATTTGCTTAGAGTCGTGCTCGTTATTTTGGAAAATATTTCGTGTTTTAGGTAGCTTATTCGTTTACAGTTGAAACGCATTCGCTTAAGGTTGAGCACGATTCTAATAATTGCTTTTGTAAAATTGGCTTTAGTTTTTTTTTATCCATGTATACTCGTACCTATTACTTACGTAGCGTAAAAGTAGTATATTGAGCTTTGCTTTAGTGTTTTGGTTTTATTTGCATGTTGGTTTTAGCATGACGACACACTAAATACGTTATGTATGCACTTGAACAACGGAGATTTGGATTTTCCCACTTTAAATTCATTGCTTGAGAAATTACAGTTGAAAAAAAGGATTCGTCGTGGTATAGGTTTGTATAGGGATATTTTCATCATTAAAAATCACGCTATATGCCGCGGTGTATTTATTTCAATAATTTAAGATGGAAAAAAAACTCGTATTTATGCGGAGTGATTCAGTGGAGAGTTGGTTCCTTTGGTGCTCAAGTAGGCAATTCGTGATACTTTGTATGTATTAATGTAGCTGAAAAGACGCGTAGACTCAAATCGGTGGCGATTAGTTGCTCTTTTTTTGTATAATTGCAAAGTGTATATTCGTGATTAGTTCATGTTCATGTCATTCATGTCTCATTAACGACTGAAATACGTATTTCATCATAAGTTGTAAATTTGACGACGCAGCGTTTCAGCGGTCATTCGATTTGAAAATTCGATTATTGAAATTTACGAACTTATTTGTAAACCTGTAAATAATTCATCCGGTGACACAAGTTACCATTTTTGATATAAAAAAAAAGTATTCCTCAATTGCTATCAAATGTCAAAATCGTGAATTCATCATAAATGTATAAAATATATTACGCAGTGTTGCCAAATTAGACAACGTCGAGTTCGCATTTGAATAAAATCACAAAGGAACTCAATTTTAATTCCTGTATCACTCTGTGAATTGAAAATTTCGAATGAAAGATGAATTTTTTAATTATATGATTACAGACTCAAACACGCAAAATATAAGCACCGAAGAAAAAGAGGTAAATTACGTTAAAAACAAGATCTTTTTCGAATCCGGAATTATAAACTCTGGTAAGATTTACCAATCGCCGATTTGATCGCGAAGTAAAAATTATCAGTATTTTATACGCTCTGTTTTCAAATTTTAGAATTAAAACGATACAGCAAAGCGATGAGAAGGACACCGCAGCGTTCACCCTCCCCTTGTTCAGTTAGCGGGATGGTTGCCGAACGTAAGAAGATTTTTGAACCTTGATTTTTCTAATTTGTTTGCCATGTTTTTTCGTTTACGAGTGTTATACTTATGATCGAAGTACGTCCTTTTTTCATTATTAACCCACCAATTAATTATAAGCGTATTGTTTTGTTATACAATGGCGTTTTTTCAATAAATATTTATATTTTTTGCTAGTTTCTTTTTGGTTTGTGTTGATGTTGAAGTTATTTATGATTTTTAAAATAGGTAGAGGATTGTTTTGCTATAAAGTCGTAAGATGTTGAGGTCAAACTTGTTAAAAAATGATTTTTTTGATATTTTCGATTTATTGGGCATGCATTTTTTATAGATTCAATCTATAATTAAAAAATTCTGAGGTCAGTTGATCGAAATTACAGGAGGTAGCGAAATGAGAGCTATTTTTCGAATAGAAAAAACTTGAAACGATGGTAATTCACGGATTAAATGTGAGGATATTCCAAAGTGTTACGTCGTTACTTGCCATGCCAAGATGCCAACATATTCAGTGAAATGAAAAGAATGAAACTACGTTCTTACTTGCGCTTATAGATAACAATGGCTTCTATCACAAGCGAGACAAATAACCAATTCAGCACCCATAGCGAGTTATTTCAGGTCATGAACCTTTGTTCTGTTCATGTTTCGTATCATTAACCCAACACTTAAAAACAGAAATACTTGCGATTGCATACTTCAAGTAAGTTAATTCAAAAAAAAAATAGCCGATATGTATTACGACATTATAATATATTGAGATAATAAAAAAGGAACAATACATATAATGAAGTACCCCCAATTAAATTAAAATTAACGCAAAACGTAATACATAATACGTAAAAAAGTATAATACCTAAGTATAACGAGACAGTCTTAAATTAAATGCTAAGGAATAGGAAAGCTTTTAAATCGCGAGATTACAATAAATAAGGGGGAATAAAGTGACTGATATGAAAAAAATTTATGTTTCCATCTTGTCGCCGGCAGATTTTTCTTCATTTTTGTTAGTTTGTTTAATAGCTGGTTGATTGGTTTGGACTACCGGGATAGAAATCTCTTTCGCTTCGTTCTTTTCAGCCTGTAAATCGAAAAAATATTAATATGACGTAGAACAAAGTTAAATCAAGGAGTACAAAAATATACGAACCTTCTTGGGAGCGGTGATCGAGAGAATTCCATCAGAAGATAAATTGCTCGCAATCGCTTCCAAATTAACGTTTTGCGGTAATTTGTAACGTCTGGTGAATTGACGCGAGATATAACCGTGCTTGTCTTGTCTTTCTTCGTGCTTTCCCTCAACGACTAAATAGTCATCGACAATTTTTACATTGACTTCTTCGGGTTTGAATTGTTGAACGTCCAAGTTTACCTGGAAATACAGATGTTAGTACTTGGCGAAAGGAAATTCTGAATTTTCACGCAATAAAGCTTACTTTGAATTGATCTTTTTGATTAACGATAGTTGAGATTCCGCTATTCTCAGGATGACTATGGCGGTGAGGGCGTAGATAGCCGGCAAGAACTGGCGTGGAAAAAGCGCTGATAGCCGGTCTTCTGTACAAGTCGTCGTTCAACAAGCCCAAACCGAAGTGCTGGTCGTACAGTGGAGAAAATGGATCGTAGCGATCGTAGGAATCACGGACGAGTTCGTTGACGATGTAAGGTAAGAGAGACATCTGAAAAACAAAACCGTTAGAAATTCATCGAACAAAAAAACTTGAAATGCGGTACCAATCAATTATTAAAGTACCTTGATCAAATATTATTCACGAAACTCAAATCGAAACACGAAAACAAAAGTACGCTACTAGCACAAAACGTTTAAAAATTCAATAAAACGCACGAACAAACTCGCAAATAACGCTAAGATTATCTCGAAAATTTCAACAGTTCACAAGTCGCTTACAAATTCAACTATGCCGGTAAATCGCATCAGCTGAGTTTATATATTCGTCAGCAGTTTCGATGAAATTACTGGAAAATACTAGAACACAAAGTACCAACCGAATTTTCTGGATTGTTCTACGAGAAACGAGATTTTTCTGTGGATTTTCTAGAATTCTCTAGACAGTTTTAGTGAAATTTGCCAAAGCTCCAAGCCAAAAATTAATCAAAATAACCAAATAACAGAAACGTCAAATAACCGAAACTCAAAATCAAGTTCGGGTATTTTCCTGTTTTTTCTATTCATTACTTTATCGCGAAGGCAATAATTAACCCTTTCGATTTTTTGAAGATTTTTGGGATTTTTTATCTCGTTTCACTTAAAAAAACGTGAATTCCGCTTATTCAAATTAATTTTTTTCTATAATTTGATAATTCTAATGAATTACTTGACGTTATAGCGTTTCTTTAATGATGTAAAAGCTTTCTGCTATTACTTATTTCCATGAGTTGGAGATTTTCATTCCAGTACCTCATGATGAAACTTTATCATAGATTCGATAATTAATTGACTTTTTATCACTTCGTTATATAACCGCCATCAAAGTCAACGCGATGGAAGTATTATTAAGGGATGTGAAACTATGGTAAAGTATTCTTCATACCTTCATTCTAGTAATGCAATCTTCGGTTATATCTTAGTGTTACCCGTCTTCATGAAGTTTTATTTGCAGGCGAAACAGTCATAGATTTTTACGTATAAAAAAATCGAAAAATTGTCTCTGGATTATCTTACCGGAAGACTATGCACGCGTCACTTCATCTCACGTCCTTACCAACTGCCAATATAGCACCTTTACTAATAAGGATTCTAAATCACCTTTCCTCAAGTATGAAAACATTCACAAACACCGACCTTATCAAAATATTCCTCGAAGAGGAGTCGGAATGTTCGTCGTAAGAGTTTTAAGAGGAGTTTTTAAAATACGATACTTAGTATTAGGCGGAGCTATTGGCGGCGGCTTAACCCTGCAAAATGTAAGTTTACTTTTTAGTATCTTTAATTGGCAAATATTAACAATTAATTTTTTGAAGACTTATCAACGATGGGTTGATGCGTTACCTGATTTGTCATGGATGGATAAATATGCACCAAAAAGTGACGACTGGGAAGCTGTGCGTGCATCTGTGCTATCATTCAGAGAAAAATTAAGAGAAATCGAATTTGGTAAGTTTATGTACCGGATTTCAAAGGAGTTAACACAATTTACAAAATATTCCGAATGTATCTCCTCTACATATCAGAGAAGGGTATGAGGTAACCGCAATTATTTTAGATCCACAGTTGCGGGGAACAGCTGAAAGTAAATTACAATCTTTAAAGGATTGGTTGGATGCGAGATTAGAGGAGGCGTACGTAGCTGCTGAACAAGCTGACAATTCAGATGACGATAAACCAGATAATCGTAAGTTACTCGCAGGTATCAATGTAAAAGAGAAGTTATTTTATTTTTCATTTTTTCTATCTTGCTTTAAATTTAGACCATTTTTATTTCACACTGCTTGAAAGCTGCTCCATTGTAAATCATGTGTTAGCTCCTTTTATCGTGAAGTAGTTTTAAGTGTTTTATATTTTATCGCCTCCGTTGCTTATATGGCTATTTTTGTTCGTTGTGAGCCAATTGTAATACGCTTGATTTTTTACATTTCTAGAAGCGAGTCAAATTGTCAATAATGCAGTTACTGTGAACGCGTTATCTTTTAAATCCGAAGAAAAGGAGGGTGAGAATGTTTCCTTGATTTGAGTAATTAAAGAAAATATATTTTCTAATTTTCCATTTTTTAATAGAAACATCTCAAATCACCGAAAAAGATTTATGGGATATCGAAATGAAATATCAAAAAGAACTCGAACGTTTAGAACGTGAAAATAAAGAATTACGTAAACAAATTTTAATCCGAAATTCATCTAGTCAACCTGTGAAAAGAGTTCAAGTACGATATCTTCGAATATCACGTCATCGAATAGTTTTCTTGTTGTTATTAAAACGACGCCATTTGCCTCGCAGACTTCTCTCATCGACATGTATTCTGACGTATTAGACGAATTAAACGATTACGATATGAATTATAAAACTCAAGATCATCTACCCAGAGTTGTTGTAATTGGTGATCAGAGCTCTGGTAAAACATCAGTGCTTGAGATGATCGCTCAAGCACGTATTTTCCCAAGGTAATTATTTTTCGAAATAATCGATTATCCTATGATCAATTCGTAATGTCTGCATTGAATTGTAGAGGAGCCGGTGAAATGATGACCAGAGCGCCTGTAAAAGTTACCTTGAGTGAAGGACCTTATCATATAGCACAGTTTAAAGACAGCACTAGAGAATTTGATCTCTCTAAAGAATCCGATCTCGCTGATCTTCGAAGAGAGGTGCATAAAGGATACCTTGTATTTTAAGCCAGCCCATTCTAATCGAACTTTTGTCCAGGTTGAATTAAGAATGCGCAGTTTAACTCACGGAAATCAGACTGTTAGTAATGATGTAATATCTATGACCGTGAAAGGCCCAGGTTTACAAAGAATGGTTCTTGTCGATTTACCAGGAATCATCAGCGTAAGTGTTAAAAATCGCTGTCTCGTTTTGGAATTGAGTCATCCCTTAAAATATCCATTTACAGACAAATACTCTTGGGATGGCTTTGGAAACGAAAGAAAATATTTACCAAATCGCCAAGTATTACATGTCCAATCCAAACGCTATTATTTTATGTATTCAAGATGGCTCCGTTGACGCCGAACGTAGTAACGTTACCGATCTTGTTTCACAAATGGATCCAAGCGGCAAGCGAACGATTTTCGTTTTGACTAAAGTTGACTTAGCCGAGGAAAATTTCGCTAACCCGGATAGAGTAATGAAAATTTTGTTGGGATTTTCACCCCTTTGATTTTTGTTCTTAAATGACCCCTTTTTTTTACAGATACGTAAAATTTTAGCGGGAGAATTATTTCCTATGAAAGCGTTAGGATATTTTGCAGTTGTTACTGGACGTGGTTCTCAAAACGAATCTATTAGAAAAATCAAGGCATACGAAGAGAAATTTTTTAGAAATTCTAAAATTTTTAGGTATCGTAAATTCAGCCGAATTTATGTTTTTTTTTTGTTTCATAAACCATCTTTTTATTTATGTGATTTTTTAGTGGAAAAAACGTTAAAACGACTCAAATTACCACTAGAAATTTAAGTTTAGCAGTTTCCGAGTGTTTTTGGAAAATGGTAAGAGAAACGGTGGAACAACAAGCCGACGCATTTAAAGCTCAACGTTTTAATTTAGAAACTGAATGGAAAAATAATTTTCGTAGGTATGAATATACACGAAATTTCAATATGATTAAAATATTATTGAATTTCTTGTAATTAATGCGTCTTCCGTAGACAGCGAATATTAGATCGAAGCGAATTATTCGACAAAGGCAGAAGTGAAATTTTAGATCAGGTTATTAATCTCTGCGAAGTAAATGTAAAACATTGGGAAGATATGTTAGCGGCTAATTTATGGAATAAAGTGAATAATTTCGTTTTCGAAAATATTTACTTGGCGGCCGCACAATCACCGGAAAATGGTTGGTATTCAAAATTAGAAAATGATTTCTTTTGAAACAAATTATACATGGAAATAATTACAGGCGAATTTAATACGCAAGTTGATATTCACCTATCTCAATGGGCTGATCAAGAATTACCTCAATTATCCGTTGAAGCCGGTTGGGAAACTTTGCAAGAAGAATTTAAAAAATTAATTTATCGTAATTCGGAAAACGACCATGATGATATGTTTGATAATCTAAAAGCTGCTGTGGTAGAAGAAGTGCTCAAAAAACACTCGTGGGAAAATAAAGTCTGTATTTTTGTGACAAAATGTCATGTTATAAGTGTATTAAAACTATTTAGAGTTTTTTTCCTAGGCGACGGATGTTTTACGTGTTTTACAAGTAAATACGTTAGCAGATCAAATAATTACTGATAAATCGCAATGGGACGCCGCTGTTTTATTTTTAGAAACAAGTTTCAAAGAAAAACTTCAAGTAAATTAATTATTCAACGATGTAATTCAATATGAACATCTCGAATATCTTGGGAATTATTTTATAGGAAAATGAACGAGCTATGAAAGAAATGTTCGGTCCTTCTACGCTAGAAAAATGGTATAAATGGAGGTATTCCAGTGAAGAACAAAATAGAAGAAATGCTGTAAAAAATGAATTGGAAAAAATTTTATATACGAATCCAGTAATTTTCGTTCCTTCGAATCATGTTGTTGAGTTTTTTGCATGAATTTTACTTATTTTACTTTCGTTGCAGGATCATTCAGTTACATTGGCTGATGATGAATTGACCACTATTAGAAACACGTTAAAACGTTCGGATGTTAATTGTGATAATGATTATATTTCTAGTACCTGGTCCTTAATTTATAGAAAGCATTTTATTAAAAATATTTTACGAAAAGTACCATATTATATGAAGGGATTTTATTTGTATAAACAAAGAATAGACGTGCAGGTTCGTATTTCAGAAATTGACACCAACCATACAAGTATAAACTATCAACTTCGTCATGTTTTCAGGAGTATAATGAAGTAGTATTATATTGGAGAATACAGCAGATGCTTAGAGTTACTGTGAATTCACTTAGACAACAAATCATTAATAGAGAGGGTAAGTGATAGCAATTTCTGTTAAATGACTTCTCGTTTGATTATAAATTATTACCAACTTTTTATTTAGCTGTTCGGATGGATGAAGAAATACAAGAAGTATTAGAACGATTTAGTCGTGATAAAAGCAAAATGGAAACTTTGATTACTGGTCGTAGAGTGGAAATCGCCGAAGAACTTAGTAAGTTTATTGTCACGTTATTCATCTAATTTTTTATTTCTTATTAATTTCGTGTCATTTCACTTGATAGAAAAAGTAAAACAAATTCAAGAAAAGCTGGAAGAATTTATCAAAGCTTTAAACAAAGAAAAAACTGAAAGCAGACGACTCCATTGATTTATTTTGATTATCGCTTGTTCCAGATTTTATATTTATTATTATCGTATTTTGTACATAAACTAGTCCGCTTAGAAACTAGTGATGAGGTTTTAAATATATTTTCGTTGGTTAAAGTATTTATTACTCGAAGTCACGATGTTGCTTCAACATCCAATCGAAAATATTACAAAAGCAGCATTTATTTTTTAACAATTATCAAATAACGAAAAAATCTCGTATTCGAGGCGCATGCGCGCAAATGATTTGTGTCAGCCAATCAGAAGTCGCCATTTTGGGAAATTCTGGTTTTATTATTTATGGTGCACGTGTTTGAGTTTTGGCTTCATTATTGAGCTAACTTGTGGACCGTATAGAACTGTTGAAGCGAGTTGAAGTTTAAAATCGAGGAATTTATAGTGTAAAATCTTATGTCAGGGATCTTGTGAATTAAATTGTTTTATTTATGTACTATAAATTATATAGGTGACCTCGCAAACGATAAATTCATCAGATTTTTGTCTTGCTCGTTGTACATTATTCTTGTCGAGGGTTTTCGAAATTGATGTTTTGTAAATTATCTAAAGGTATTCAGAGTATAGGTATCTGTATTGTTTGTACTTTCGAACGAATAACTCAAAGGATATACTTTTTGCAGGCATTGATTGATAATCGCATAAACGTAGTTTGAAATTGGTCGATAGTATAGATCTGTGGTTCTTAAAATGATTTCTAACGAGCATCATCAACGTTATGATGATGTAGCAGAGATGCACGCTAATGAAACGGATTTCGACGACATGGAATTGGACCACGATTACGAAATTTTACCGAATATTGCGGCCGAAAACGCGGCTCTTAAAATTAAAGTGAAACAAGAATGCGATATCGCATACGGTTTGTATGAATTTGTTACCAAATGCGTATTTCATTGGTACCGATATTTCATCCGTTATTAAATTGTAGTTACTCGGAATAACATTAGCAAAGCTGATGTCTGCGTTGATTCGTTGAAACGCGATAACGATCATTGTAACGATTTAATCGATATCAAAACGCAAGAACTCGCGAAATTAGAAGACGACCTAACTAAGTAAAACGCATCGTGTGAATTAAAATCGAGCATATTTTAACTCAAATCACATTACAGTTTATGTATCTCTCGAGAGCATATTCGCAGCAACGCCGAAAATGCGAAAAGACAATATGAATTAATTATGATCGAAGACGAACAGCGAAACAAAGAACAAGATTTAATTTGCTCGAATTACCAAGCCATGATTAATAATAGAAAAGTCCGTTTCGAAATTGCAATCTCCACGAATAGAATTTAAAGTTGGAATTTTTTCGTAGGAAATTTTCAACATGAATCGTCTCGTTGTCCGAAGAAATAATCTGCGAAATCAATGCGAAGGAGTTCGTATTCAAAAGGATGTCCTTGAACAACGTCTGAAAGAATTGGAACGACAAAAAAGACAATTTATCCAAATACAAAGTTGGTTTTTTGGAGTTGTATTTGTTTGATAAATAATAATGACGCGGGCGGTTTTGTTACAGATTTAAATTTGAAATCAACCTCCGTTGAATTGGCTCGTGTCTGGTTAAATAATAAAAATGAAAAAGATAATATTATTTTATTGAAAGATCAACTTCGGTAATAATTTTTTTACTGCTTTTTGACTTATCGAAAAATTTTTCATCGTCGTGATTTCGACAGCGAAAAGAAAAATCTTCATGATGAGATACTCTCGCAGAAGTCTAAAGAAGGGGAAAGAATTAGACGAAGTCCTGGTAATTCTTTTATTGTATTTGATTTAATTTTAGTCGAGAATTTTACATGATTGGTTTATTTTGCTAGATACACGATTCGTGAGTTTGCCGTTACCGGTGAGATACTTTGCGTTTAACTTAGCCGTATTTTCTTTTATTTAATTTCACGAAATGATTCCAGACTCCTTCGCCGCCTTTGCATATACCATCGTTGAATACCGAAGAAACCGAGTTGGCGAAATATTTTCGTAAAATTAATTTATTCAGGAAAAACCGCCCTACGTTCGTATTACCGAATATATTATCGAGGACGGCTTCGCGAAAAGAATCGTGTAAAATTCCTCGAGTCATGAGTCCCATTGTATCGAAGAAAAATCACCAAGATACCAAGAAAAACGAAGAGTTGGATAAAAACTCCAAAACTTTGATTGATATTACTAAAAAAACCAACGAATTGGAAACCAAAGGTACGACTTTGAAAATTTCCGCGTGAAATTCAATAATTAATCTATATCTTTGCAGATTGTACAACGCAAAAACTTGATTTAGAAGAAGCCTCGAAAACTTCAGCTTTTCAACCAGTCAACGCAACGGTTAGCGGTGAGGTGGTGGAAATACAACTAGATTCCGACGTGGCGCTTAGTGAAAAATCGAATCAAATTCAAACCACATTCGAGAGCTATTCACCTACATCTAATTCACCTGGAAAGATGAAATTGAGAACGAGTGATAAACGTGTATCGCCTTTAACCGTGTCACGAATGTCACCGTCGATGTCGCATAAGTCACCGATGCGAGGTTCACGTATACCGGTTCCTTTATCGAGTAGCTCCCCCATTACTCCTAGCTCCCGTATACCAGTGAGATACACGCCGGCTAAAGCGCAGAAACGGGATTATGAAAAAGAAAACTGCTCCAGGAGACCTGAATCCGTTAAGAAAATTGATCCTTCGGCGCAGCTGGATATCGAAATAGATACGACGGAGGTTTATAAGAAAAACCCCGCTAAAAGGTGCGATATCGGGAGTCCAAAAAGAACCGTTAAATATCCCAAGGTTGACAACGTTGATAAAAATGTATCGAAGAATTATCACGAAAACGACATCCCCGTTATTATCGTCGACCAATTAGAACGTCCTTCCAGACGGAATTACCACAAAGACGAAAACATCCAAAGCCTAATCGAAGAAGTCATTAACGAAAATAACCCCGCAATTAGATCGCACATCGAACGGAATAAAATGTTCCGCGAAGTTCAACTAAACAAAGACACATGGAAAGAAAAATATGACGACAATGAAAAGCACAGAAAATCCAAAGATTCCAAAAAGCCTGATTTCGGCGAATCTTTCAAGACCGATAATAGACATTTGATTAAAGACATCGGCACTTCAGATAAATACATCGAATTCATGAAACACTACGAAAAATTTCAAACTCAAGAGTACCGCGCTGACAAAGATTTTCGAGGTTCGTGAAATATTAATCTTTTTCTTACCGACTTGTGAAACATTACTAGAAAATCCACGTTTCATGGGGTTGCGTGTTAAGCTTTTGTAACGCGTTATGCTATAAGGTCGCTTTAAAACGACTTGATGTTTTCATACGCTCGAAAACAGCTGCTAGAATTCAGCGGAAAAAAATCCCATTGTTATCGAAGCAAAACTTTTAATGGTTTCGATAATGCCGCAGCTCGTCTACGTTTCGGCTTCTCGGTGTGTGAACGATGTCTCGTGTAAATGAGATGAAAAACGATAGGTAGTCTACTTAATTTATTCGTCGTATCGTCGATTCCCAAAATTTCTCATTCGAGACCATTAACGAAGGAATTTTTACCAGACAAAAGGGATCTCTCGAAATTATCGCGTAGATGAGAATTCGTCTACGAGATGACATTAAATTTAGTCCTTGGACTTGAAATAAAAAATTCCTTGATTACATAGCGTTGTTAAAATAGACGTATTTTTTATGTATTTTTGACGACATGTTTTCCTATTATTTTTTTTCCAGATAACCATAAAGTCGAATTGGGAATGAAAGTTAAAGATGCTATGTCAAGGTTCGAAAAGGTAGGTTTTTGCGTGGTTAAATTTTTCCAAAAATTTTGCCATTTTGGGATATTTTTGTTGATTTTATGATAAAATGAAATTAATTTTAGAAAAAAAAAATTGGAGTTGATATCGGAAAATATGGTTTATTTTGTTGTGAAATTCAACATCGTCTGATATGACAATAATTTTATTAGAAAATCTATTTTTCAATATTTTTTTCCCATAATTTTTTTTGGGAAATTGGTTGATTTTTTTTCTTTGTTTTTAAATGATGAATACATATTTTTTATTAAAAAAAATTTTTCCTGAAAAATTTTGAGAACCAATGTACGATAGAATTTTTCTTAGAATTTCGTGCTAATTGATTATTGATTTGTCATCATCGATAAAATAAAATGAACTTATTTTTTGAAATTTTCATGTGTTTTGAGTTCAATTTTATAATGATATTAAAAAAAAATTATGGAACTTGGAAAAAGCTTCATAATTTTGGCATCATCTTCTTTTAACTTTGAAACATCATAATTTTTCATAAAATTCTCTTCTCATTTCTATATAATGTATTCAATAATTTGAGCCGAAAATACTTCTCGATCGTAAATTCTCATATTTTTCCAGTTGGACGAAAGCATCAAAAAACTACCCGACGTCATGGAACACGTACCTTACGAATACAACGACGCTTACGCACCGAATGTGGAAGCGTATTCGGGATCAGAGAGATCTAAATCAAGTATGTATGCAAAATAATAATTTAGCCGATACCGTTTGCGGCACGTGTCATGTAGAAGGCAAAAAAAAGAAATTCTCATACCGGTGACCTTTTTTCGATATTAAACTAGATTATGAGAATGGGTATAGAACGTGCGTCAAATGGGCATTTTTTAACGGAATTTTCATCCGTTGATGCGCAAAAGTGTTCGGATTAATACTTCATTTCTAATTTTAGCGAATGATCCGGGCATTAGAAATCGCTCAGATTCAGAGTATAGCTCTCCTCATAGCGAATTATCTTTCGGTTCTACGGGTTCGAATAAGTATTCACCACCGAATACGGCTTCGGGAGAAAGTAAGATTTGAATGATTTTTGCAACGATTTGGATTTTTTTTTGCTTGAACATTGAACGTGAAGCTGGAGCTCGGTGGAATTTACGAATCGAGCTTATTAATTTTTCAATGTTTTTTTACTGGCATATTCGGATGTTGTTTCGACGTATCGTGGGGGTAATTTCATACACGATGAAATATTCGGATCGCCCTAAAATGCTTTACAACGTCGTGGGTGCTTTTTAATGTAAAAATAATAAAAACCGTACGACGTCGAGAATGAAACGCGTTTTATAATGGATGTTGTGCAAAAAATAGCGTAATTTTCAGTTCTACGTTATGAGTACAATGACACGCTTTTTCGTTCCAGGAGCAGGATCGATGTTTAGTTGGGACAGCAGCGTGAACCAGCTCTTCGGATCATCGACAGATGGCGCGAATAGCCAAGCTGAAAATCAAAATAACGAATTTTTAAGCGGCTTTGGGTTCTTATCAAATTCGGTAACCGAAGCGCACATGCCGATAAAAATGTTCTGATTATATCGATTTAAGTGAAATTTAAATTTAAAGACAATTTTAATTTTGTTGTAGAAGTTATCGTTTTGCTTGTTTTTTTTTTCGTTCTTTATTAGATGCAATAAAAAAATCATTTGTGTTATTTCATGCTGGTATTCAAGGACAAACAATACACTTGTATCGAACCGGTTACAGGGTATCTCCCCGGTTTTACTACTCTGTACTCACGCGCATCGCATCGTCCCTGCGTCGGAACAGGTTATCAGTTCGTGTGTGTGAAGGTTTCCGTTATAGACGTGTTCGCTGTCGTTATTTGTTTCGGAGCACGTGTATTTGCATACGAATATTCGAGTATTTCGAGGGTTAGTGTTTTTCCTCTGTCGATCGTGGTTAATTCGTGAATGTCGATTTTGCGGCGTGCATGTGTTTGCCGGAAGTACTGAACGTGGGCTCTGATTAGCTGGTGTGATAACAGGTACGTCAGCGAAGTAGCTTTACATCGAGCTTTTTTTGACGGAAATTAATCAACGTGAAGATTTCTAATGAAATGTACACGAATTACGACTTCGAGTCGAGTTTCGTAGAATTAAATTATCCTAGTTTTTTACCAGCTCTAACATCTTGACGCGATGGAGTAACAGGTGCATCGGAGGTTCTTTGAAAAGATAAGCGGTTGCGGTGAATAATTACCCGTCGAGTTTGCGTATGCGAGTAGTTATAAGGCTTTGTACGTGAAGAGGTAAATTATAGGAGGATTTCCTACCTGCAGTTTTGGCGTTAGTTTGATATTATAATTGGTGGAGTTGGGCTGAGTTATGATGTTTTTGATGTGATTTTAACCTGATGAAAAAAAGGCGATAGGAAATTAAAGGGATGAGGATGTTTTATCGTTTGGCGTTTCTCTTCAGAGTAAAAATTATTGGTAGATGTGTGTGTATTAGAGTATTTGTGTTGTGAAAATATAACGGCGATTGTTAATCGAGCTCAAGTTTTTCATAAACGAGATGAACTTAAGCTCATTCATTTTGTAAAGAATCCAGGACATCGCGGTTTTTCATTTCGGTTACGCGAGTATTGAAAAAAAATATATTTTGGCACGAACGCAAGAAATTGCGTTTACCTGTTGATTTCATCAGGAATCAAGCGATTTAAAACACCACAGATCGTACGGAAATTTGAAGCTTTGGAATTTTCATTTTCATTTTATTCGTTTCTCTAACTTCGAATTTTGTTTTCCACTTGATAGTAACGGAAAATCTCCTAATGATCGACATTATTCATTGATTTGTTTGGTTTTTCTCGAAATCAATTTCTGTGATGAACTTGTTTTTCATGTTGATTTCGTTTGCATTCAAGTTTCCAAAATACTAATTCCAACTTTGCTAATAGCTTTTTTGTTTTCAAATGTTGATTCCTTGATTCATTCTGTCATAAAGTTACTTAACCGAACTTTAACTTCAAGTTCGTCGACGTATGTAAATTAAAAATTGAAATTCATTCCAAAACGAAATGATAAAAATGTTACATTTTTTTTTATTTTCACAAGTGGTAACACTGATGCTATTTTGTAAACATTTCAATATCGGGTGTTGATTGGATGCAGCCTTTTTATAATTTTATAAAATTTGATAACAATAATTATTAAAAATTTTGATTAAAAAAAAACTGGTGAAAAACTTCAGTAGTGGGAGGATAGGGGAGGGGGTGCCGGATAGAAACTCCCTTTGAATTACTTCGAGGAAATCTATGATCAAAAATAAAAAGAGCCAGCTACATTCGAACTGTATTTTTGTTCATTAACTTATGTTGAATTTAATTATTAATCAAAATTAGTCAAGTCTGGGCCGTTCTAATAAATTTATTATGTATTTTTTTTTGCAGAAAATCGTAATAAAATCAACTTTTAAGAAATTAATAGCTTTCAGAAGTTGACCAAAATTATGAATCGTAGAAAATTTCAATAATTCTCGTTGTACGAGTATTCAATATCCATACTTTTTTTTTAATTTGAAGAAATAATTTGAAGTTAATTGAAGTTATTATAATCCAAACATGTATTTTTCAGAATCAGCTTATTTATTCGAATGACGAAAAACTAAGAAAACTGAACGAATTGGATAATTTTCCGAAAACATTTTGAATTGCCAATCCGAAAACTAATTATTCACAACGTTATCGTATCTACGCTTCCGTAGTATTCGAAACATAACAAATTTCAAATTTCGTTTAGCTTTCAATAAATTCATCGAGTGAACTTGACGAAGAAAATTTCAAATATAAAAGAACTCGTGACACATTCGCGATCTAAATTCTTTGCATAAAAATGCCACACACGTTTTTGCGTCGCATATTTCTCAAACAATGAACTCAAGCGAATCTCATGCGTGAAATATGTCCACATAACCTGCTTCTGTACGATCGCATGTTCGATATCTACCTCCGTGTGTAGAAATATCGCGCAAAATACCAAAATATTTCGAAAAATTGAATTCACACCTGCGGCTATTTGTTACGAAAAAAGTCCTATATCCAGCGGTACTTTACGTTGTTCCAAATTACCAGCATTTTATACATTTTCTCGAAAGGTTCGTGGATCTGTACCCTATTGTTACGTCAGTATGCTGAGAAAGTGTGTAAAGAAAACCGTAAAATTATAATTGAAGGTTTGCCAGTAATGACTGGCTTGATTTTTTTTGGTGATAATAACTTACCCGGTATGATATTGTTACGTAAAAGTACATCTCTATGTTATCGTTTCATCTTTTTAGCCATTAGAGTTATGATTTGTGTGATGTTTTAATTGAGTTATTCGAGTTACCCTTTTGTTTTGTTTACAGGGGTTCTGTGAAGGTGTAAGATGTTGTGGGATGTTTTTTTCAACGAAGATGCTGATGTAAAGGTAAGAATATGTTTGGGCGTAGGAGGAAATTAATGCTCGGATTGATTTCTTATAGATTATTTTATACGTGTTCCAAATGAAGTCATTGAATCTCCTACTTCCCATTGAACTGAAGTTATCATTATGATGTGTTTTTACAAAATACTATATTTCTGAAGATCAGAATTAAAGATGAAGTCAAATCCATCAATTACTTCACCACCGTTACAATTCGTTTCCAGCTCTTTTCACCTATTCTAACTCGATCTGGAAGCTCGATCGAATTCGTTATGATTTAAAAAGCCAAATTAATATTAACTCGAGTAACATCTGTCGGTACGTGGGCTCCATCCGGGTTTTCGTAAACCAAACATACCGGATAGCCTAAAGGCTTACTTTACCGTGACATTTCTCACTACCTAAAGGGTGTGTATGGTGTATACCTAACAATGATGTATAACAATGTCTTCTACACGTATTTCAGCCCATAAAAGAAACGAAAACGTCGTAATCCCACATAACCGTTCCATTCATCGAGTCTTACTATAACTCGGATCGTCTCCACCCTCTTCCTCGGCCACCGGAAAGCATCTATGTGTGTGAAAATTTCGCTGTTTACTCATCGTAAAAGCTCGAGTCATAAGTAAAGTCGGAATTTTTTTACCCGAAAAAAGGTCAGGTTCGATATCGCACGGTGTCTCGAAACGATTAAATCGACTAGTTCGTGTTGACACATTTTCCGTTGGTGGTCGTTTAATTACCTGATTTTATTTCGTGTTTTCGTCGCGTATTATAGTGAAAGCGAATTAAAATTTAATTTTTTTTACAGCTAATAAATCCGAGAGCTGTCGTATTAATCACCTTTAAAACGAAACGCTTTTTCGATGAATATATTTACGATGATATATTATAATTGCGAGCTAAGAAACGTAATACCAGTGCGTTTAATAAAATTCTTCGCACGGTGGATATACTACGCAGATACATTCGCTTTGCTGCTGAGTGCTCATTGTAGAAAAAGAGATGGTTATGGTGTTACGTTTAATTATATTTATCACACAATCGTGCGATGCCATTGAGTTTTAATTGTGTAAAAGTGACACGATGTTATAAATTCATTATGTTTTTACGAGTTTTACGAATGCGAATTTTCGCTTTTTCACAAAGCTATACTCGAGTGTGATGATGAAGCTTTCGCTGAAAAAGCACACGCGTATTGTTTTCTTTTTAAATCAAAGCCCGCGAGAAAATTTCAAACGAATTATAGAAATTTCTTATCTGGATTTTTCCAGAAATATTCTCAAACATCTGAAGTTTTGATTACATTTTTTGCGCATAAAATTTATTCCAGTAGAAAAATGTTCTTTTATGATGTTAAATTCAGTTTACTCATGAGAAAAAAAAGTCGAATAAAAATTATAACATGAAAATCTCCTAAATTTCCTCCGCTTTAAAATTAAACGAACCGGGTGATTTTATTAACAATAAATCTTGCTAATTAACTCGAACAATAATATCTTAATAAAAGATGAGAAAAAGACGTAAGCGTGGAATCGGCACAAAGGCTTTAATCGGCGAGACGATACAGAAGTAAATTTTCGAATTCGTTAATTTGTGTAAAATTCTCCAAATATCAACTAATACTGCTACTAAATTAAATAAAATTTAATTAAATGAAAAAAAAATCATTGAAAACGTTTTGGAAGCCTCGATCAAAGGTTATAAAATGGGAATTGGGCGAGTTTTGGTTGGTGAAAAATTTTGGAAGAAATATATCCATTTTTATGTGTGTCTTAAATTTAAATTTATTCGGTTGGAAATTCGCTAAAATAGAAATTACGAGTATTTGCGAAAATTGCATTTGTGATACGGAAGACAATGATTTCTAAAATTTTTATTTATTGATTTTTCGTATTAAAACGGAGATCTGAATGAAGAGCTGATTGACCCAGTTCATTAGCTCTTTCTGACCGATTTAATTTAATTTTTAACCAACAAATGTACCTTTTCGGTTTCCAGAACTTCATTTATTTTTCCCTCTGTCGCTCTGTTCCATTGGCTGGAAAATATTCGGAAACGTTTACAGTGTTCACAGATATTTAAACCGCAAATCATTTAACAGCTTTTAAACGACGATACGACGGAAACCGGGAATATTGGATTGTCCACGTATCTCTGGTTCTCTACCTATATCACGAGCTATATGAATACTACGTATACGTTAATAGCGCAGGGGTCACTAATCGAAATTAAAGGCTTATTTCATGGTATTTAATTGATACGCTTCGAATCATCGAAGCAAGACGTAAATCATTACCTCATGCATGACTATTCACATTATTAAATACCTTTTGGTCGGCGCTATCTGTGGTGTGGTTTTTTCCTGTTGCTGGCGTTTTGTGTAATGTTTGTATGCAGTTGTGGGATGCGAATTAGTTGTTTTTGCTAAATTAACTTTTAAGCTGTGTAGGTGTGATGCAATTGGATTAATTTATGAGCGCGTTTGTTACTTACCATCGAATCGAGTCTTAGAAATTAGTGTTCTTTAATGAAATTACGTACTTTACCATCGAGGATGAATTTAATTTAGCTTGTTTTTAACATGTTTACAAGCTTTGGATGTCAATTTTGGTATAGAAAACAATTGGTATTCGATCTTAAAGTTGAAAAATTCTTGTGGAAGAGTTTGCGAAAATTTTCGATCCACTTTTTTGTATATTTGAACCTCTCGAAAGTGGTTTTTCGATTTTATCTTCGCGAAAATCAGTTTTATCAGGAAAACAGTTATTTTCAAAATTAAAGTCCATCAAATTCTCTACAAAATGAATCTAAACAAAGGATACATCATTTGACGTATTCGTGAATTATGACTTCTTAAAGAAGTATCCTTTTTCGTGATTTTTTAATAAAAATTACATAAATTTCCTTTTTCGCTCCTACTTTGGGCAAAACTGGTTTTATCACGGAAATAGCTCAGTTTAAAATTAAAATCTGATAAATTTCCTACAAAATTTACTAGAAAAAAATTGAAGTTGCTAACTTAGTTTTCAAGCTACGAGTCTATAAACTGTTTTTTTCAATGATTTTTCGTATTCATTACTTCAAATTTAGATTTTTTCATGGGATCGCGATGCTATCCAATTTCTCTTTCGTTTCCATTATTAATTTGAATTTTGCGTAATTACGTGAAATTCACTGATTGTGCATTTTTCGAGGGGACGTGGGTGGAGGTGGTGGCTCAGTGTGGGGACGCTTCAAATTTCGATTTTTTTGGTGCTTTCTAATAATTAATTTGAAAATTTTGCATTATTTCGTATTAATTTATTTTCGTGAAGATGATAAGCATTCGTAAGAAGATTATCTCGATGTTTTTTATCCATTTCCACCTTTTTTTTATTCATGTAGGAAAATTCGACTACTTTCATCGTCTCTCATACGCTTACTAGACCGGAGTATTTTTCCTCGATGCTGGATCACGTACAGATCAATACGTGTTAGTGTGTTTCCTGCATCCAGCTCCAATGACCTTGTTATGGTTTTATTAAAAAGAATGGTATTTCTTTATTTTCGAAGAGATTACGTTTTCCCAAGATATATCTTCATAACCTTCTATAAGTGAAAGTATTACGAAATATGACATTGAATCATATAAACTATTCCGATCTCGTGATCATTTTCGTCGTACGAAGGAAGTGATTTATTAGCGCGCAAGGCGTATCTCGCCCACGTGTACCTGCGATTTTTAATTACCGCGTAAAAGGCATACGCGAAAATAATCGTCAAAGGGAGTGAACGTTCAAGGAGCGTATTTCGCCAAATGATTCCAACACTCGACATCCGAGCAATTAAAACGTCTGCTGCGAAAAAAAGTTGCAAATTGCAAGACTGCGGAATTCTAATTAGCGCGAAAATGAAAAGCGCCGCGTTGAGCGTGTACATTAAGCAGTATACTCGAATGGGGAGAATTGATCATCTTTTTTACTCTCGTTTAACTCCGCGAGCTTTTGAAATCGCGTTCTAAGCTCTTTAATATACCTAAGTTTTTCCTTTTTTAGTAATTTCCTCGAGCTTCTATTATGATGCTTAGTTAAGTAAACAAGGGTAGAAATAACCTTAGCAAGCACTATAGAGTACGTTGACCGACGCCGAGACGTAAAACGTGACTGATCCGGTGAAATAACCGTGCTTTTGAGAATAATTATATACGCGTTGTTTTTCATCCAAATTGGTGAATTTTTTTACATCATCGGAAAATATTAATTTTCTGTAGGTACGCGCGTAGATACGAAACTCGATGACACAATATGTCACGCTCGACCGTAATTCTACGTTTTCCTGCCGAAGAAATTTTTCCAAATGACGTGATACGTATAAGACGGAAGGTCGCGTTCATCACGAAACCATAATTTCGAACATTACCCAAACCGTACTCCGTGGTGACATCTTATCATACCGTGTGTTTAGAAAGTTACTAAGCCCATCACAGACCGGATTAATTTGTTAAAGGCAAAGATGGTTATAAATGGTCCCGCAGAGCCGGTGCTCATTTTTCTTCATCCACAAGTACCGAAATTTCGCGAAAATTTTTCTAATTAGGTGAATATTGGCGCAGCATGTTTTAAACTATCGAGGATTTAGTGTTCTAATTTCGCAGGAGGATTTACAAGCTTTGTTTTGCTTGCTTGATGACGTGTATCGGGAGTACGGATAATTTTAGAAATTAATTACAGAATTCCTCGCTCGAAGATATTTCCCGAGGTTTTCGAGTTCATTCGGGAGGGTTTTTATACTCGCGGAGAATATTAAAATTTGAGGAATAGTTTATCTCGCAGTTAATGGTCTATAGAAAAAGTGAAGAATTTTCATCTCAGTGTTGTTACTTGTATCGGACATTTCACACTATATAGCGCGTTTTCCTCCATCTTCCATTTGTTATCTGCAAGTAACTATAATATAACAATCAAGGAGGGGGAGGAGTGAACACTTTGATACTTACGGTAACTATGGAAAAATCCCAACTTCACTTCAGAACTTTTTTCATTGTCATGAAGATGTTCTTCTTGAATTTTCCCTTTACGTTGAGCTATCTCCTCCTGTTCTTCTGGTCCAGAAAAATTCATCTCTTCTTCGAGTAACATTTATTTCTTGGAACTTATCATTTACAATTGGAAGATTATCTTTATCCTTTACCAAGAAATTAGGAATTCTTTAGGTGCCGGGGCCCAAATTTTCCGGTGGGAGGGAGTGGAGAGGATTTTTTCTTTTTTTTTCTTAACAACGATATTTTAGTTTCAAAAATTAAGAAAATAAAAGGTAAAAATTTTTATCATTTTTTGGGGGATTTTTCATACAATTTGCTTTAAAATCATTAAAAACACTGATAAGAAAATCGTTTAGGGAAGATTATCGTCCAAATTCACCCCTCTTCTCTTTAAAAAATCTCGGTACTCCCGGTTAAAAAAATGAAGTATTAAAAAATGACCGTTTTGACATTTTCATGTCTTGGTTATGCCACACAAAATCTAAAATCATCACAAAAAAATTGTTACTAAAAAACGTCATGCGGTTGTCATGGTAACCGCTGTCATGCAGAAGTCATGCTCATGAGTGATGCTCCTAGAATTTTCATGTCATGATAACATGTCATAGATGACACGTCATTCTTATGGTGACATATCATGATTACAAGTGACATGTACGATGACACAAGCCATTCATACTATACCATAACACGTTATTATCACGGTGACGTGTGATGGTTATGATTGACATGTGATATGTAATGACTTATGGTGAACATCATTGAAATGGTCATGTGTCATGGTCGTGAGTGACATCTGATCATGTCATGGTAATGTCTTATGACCATGTTACGATGGCATGTTGTGGTGACCTGAATCAAGCAAGTAAGTAAATTAGAAAAATTAAGGGTATTTTTGTTTTAATTTAAAAAATTGGAAGAAATTTTTTTTAACACAATTAAATAAGTATAGCTTTTTTTAGTATTTTCAATAAAAACTAAAACCATTTTTTTTAATTAAAAAAAAGAAAGATCAAGAAGGTGCATTAAAATATGAGCCAATTCACGATTAATTTGTTGAATATTTTTCAAACCAATAAAATAGTCTCTGATTTGTTTTTCAACAAGAAACTCTCATTTTGAGAACCCCTGTTGCATTTGAAATGAAAAACGAAGATGAATGCGTCAATACGTCTTCTTTAAGATATTAATCAGCATCAAAAAAGGCTAATTTTCAAGAAAAATTACTGATTCAAGTGAAAAGCTACAAGATGTGGAATTCTTACAATTTTGAGAATCCCTGTTATCGGTTTCTCAGCTGAATTTTCATAGTTATAATGGCAGATTTTGATATGTAAGAAGGCTCAGGTGATAAGAAAACCTTTTCTTTGGATTTTAAAAAACAATCGACGAGAATGACTCTTGTTCTATTTACCTACTTTGTACAAGTAGGTATCTTTGATATCTATTTTTTCTATTTTTCCCACTTTATTATCGTGCTAGTTAATTGAAAACGTGAGCAATAGAAATTAATATCGGAACATCACGCGAAAAGTCATTTTAGCCTTTTGAATAGTTTCACATTGAAACCATTACAACGTTCTGGTTAAATAAATTTTTTTAAAATTCGTCTAGAAAATTGTTGCGCAGAATTAAAACGTAGCTTTTCAGCGTCGCAGGTTTTTTTTTACACTAAAAATACCAGAATAATATTTTCCCCGAAAGAAATACCGAGAAAGAGAAAGTTTTTGTGTAATTTTGTCGACTTGTGAAAAATTTTACAAGTTTTTACGTTACAAAGAACCAACACTGTAATTTATACACTGTCTTCTCTACACTTTCAACTTACGACTTAACTTCGTAATTAAATCCGAGTCAGTTTCGATTGCATTTCAAATGGTTGAACTTTGAATAATTTTCGCAAACTTTGAGATGATTTTCGCTGGCGTTTTTATTTTCGTAGTTATAATTTCTTTTTCCACTTCACTTAATGAAAAAAAATGATGGAGTAGTGCTGTGATTTTTCGAGAGAGTTTACGAGTAGGTTTTGAACCAACGATGCGATTATTTTAATGTTTTTTCACCTTGTAAATAAAAATGGCGTATTTCACGTGTACAATTTCAGTGGAAATTTGAAATTAGTAGTTTTGAAATTCGCAGGTCCTATTGATATCGGAGGTAGTCCTTGTACGAACATTTCTAAGATATTTTCAGCTGACGTTGAGATCTTCGAATTCACCAAATTCTACCTCTTACGTCTTCTTGATGTTCAGGTTATGCTGCTTCGAGTAACTACTATGCACGTGTATTGTAATGTCATGTACATGTCGTACCGTGGCGAATAATAATTAAGTATTTTATCGCAACGTATATGTAATTATCATACTGTTGGTTTTCGCCGTTGTAGCTCTTTTTTTTAATTTCGCGAGACTTAGCCGTTGGCTGAAATAGCTCGAAGGAAGTGAAATTACGATGCACTTGTTCGTGTACGTAAAGACATGCACCGGTTTCGAAAGCCAACATGAACCAAGAGTACGATGAACCAACAATTAGGAAATTTTTACATTCGGAAAATCTGATTTTTCGATCATACTGTAGCGTTCGCTTTAGATGGCAATTTTGCATAAAAATTCAATTCGTTGTTATTTGCGGAGAACACGTAAACAATGTATGTTGTTTTATTGTCGCATTGACGATAAAATTTTCAACGTTGATTTGTTTGGTGGAAAAAAAATTTCTCAACATCCTGTTCCAATCTACTGTATTGTTCGTGAACGTTTCGTTAATCTCGGTGGCGTTTTTTTGTTCTAACGAGTTCATTTGAGACGGTTTCGAGGTAAGTTGTTTCGAAATGATCGATTATTATTCGGAGGCTTGTGTGCGTAATGTAATCTTAGTGTATCGTGTATTCGAATGATCGAAATAGTAACCGTGTTCAATGCACAAGGAGTGGTCTCGTATTGCTCTTTTGTAAAGGTGTGGTTTCCTTTGTAAAATGCATATACGCGGATGGCGATTTTAAGCTATATAATCGTACGTATTAGTACAATGTATTAGAAATTACTCTAACCAACTGTAACTGTTTTATCGTACACTTTCCATGCTGCGGTGATGTGGGTTCGTTGATTGGTCTTGTGGACGATTCGAGGCGATTTTTTTGCGTTTTTAGAAAACGATAAAAAGTGAAAACCACTGAAGTGCGGTGGTTTCCGAAGTTAGATATCTTACTAGTACAAGAGGTGTTTGTGAAAGATCATTTGGACGGAAATGAAAAAATCATTAGGTCTTGTTTATATTTGAATGAACATTGATGTGTCATTTCTCGAGCAAGTATAGAAATACGTGCAAGTGTTTCACTTTTGTTACTTTGCAGTTTACATGAATGATTAATGAGAAGTCGAAGTATATCAAGAACTTGAAAAAAAATCTTACTTAACCTTGGCAAGGCTATGTGGGGTCATGGGTGACCCTACTGGCATTACAATATAGGTGGGGTCATATATGACACATTGTTGATACAGAGTTTAAGGCTAGGTGGGGTCATATATGACACATAGATGATACAATGTTTAAGGCTATGTGGGGTCATATATGACACATAGTTGATACAATGTTTA
>QBDW01006321.1:0-56977 GCA_003261595.1 Maconellicoccus hirsutus | reverse complement strand
CCCCCCCCCCCCAGATATAATTTTGTACTGTTTATCATCAATTTTTTTCATTTTTTAAACACCTAAATTCATTTTTTTTTTCAAATAAAAATCAAAAAAAAAATTGTAACCATTGGAAAACCTGTAAAAATCAATTTAAAATTTTCCCAAAGATGAAAAAAAGTAAAAAAAAAAAAATGAAAAATCTCAAAAAATGATAAAACACATAATTGAGTCTCAGTTCGCCCTTCCTCTTTCCCCTTCTCCTCAAAGTGATAGTTTATGCCAATAATCATTTTATATTTTGTCAAATTTCGCCACAATTTTACTCTATTTTTATATATTGCCGTGAAGGAAATTGCATTGTATGAGCTTTTGAGCTTTCTTACAAAACATGATACAACTTTGGAGGGAAAGTTTCCCCACAAAAATCGCTGAAAATCAAGTAAAGAAGGTTTCAAAAGAGCTAATTTTTTGTCCAGTGGAAGAAAACGTTAACATCCTTTTAAAGCTTTCCAACGGATTTCCGAAACTTTGACCAATTTTCGAAATTCAAAAAAATTTAAGGATCGAGTCAGCAATGAATTTAAAACATTGAGGATGACTACGTTGATCGGGGGAGGGGGAGGATCAAGGTGACTTGAACGTTTCACATTTACAGTCACGTCGAGTTGAAGGTTTTCAGGTGCATTTTTCAACAATTTGCGGTTTTTCCAGATTAATTGTTCTAATTCAAAATTCCAGATCTTTTTTAAAAGTAATTAAACTTTAAAAATTGGGAGAAGGGGGTTGAAATTTTGACTATATTAGTTCTACGTAATTTCGTAAAAATATGAAAATTTTTTTCCACCTTTAGTTATGGTTACTTCATCATATAGAGTTGAATTTTCCCCTGCCCCCCCCCCCAAAAAAAATTATATTTAAAACTTTGAAAATTCGTCAAAAATCGACAAATTGATTTTCGCGACTAAAAATTTGGTTTTAGCGGTTTTTTGATGCGCTCTTTTTAAAATTTTGAGAATTATCCAAATCAGGAAATAAAACCTGAGACTGTTCCCTCAAAATTTCATTTTATAGTGACAATTCATTACTTTTTCATTTTAGTGTTTGCACTAACGCAATAATTAGTGCATCTCGAAAATTTTATAATTTTCAAAGCTGGTGATATTTTTTGAAGCCATCGAAAGCGAAAGTGGCCCGAGGCAAGTATTTCGTGTCCTTCTGAAATGTATGCACATTACTGATCAAATGAAAAAAATATGGGAAAATTTCAAACATTATTAAATAATCTTAAGATTCTCAGACTCTTTGGAGACAACCGGACCCGGAGCAAAATGCGCCCCTTTCTCCCCCCTCAACAGTTTTGGATTTTTTTTACAATTTTCAATGCTGGGGATATTTTTTGAAGCCATCGAGCACGAAAGTGGCCCCGGGGCAAGTATTTCGTGCTCTTTCTGCGTCTATGCATATTACTCGTCGAATGAAGAAAATATAAGAAAATATCAAACATTATTAAATAATTTTGAGATTCTCAGACTCTTAAGGAACAACCGGACTCGGGAAAAAATACGCCCCTTTGCCCCCTCTCAACAGCTTTGTATTTTTTCACAAATTCGAACAAAATATGACTATTAACGATTAAATGGAATTTAATACCAAAATACAATGTATTTTAATCAACTACAAATGCGAATTTTCCAATACAACGTACTTGCAAAGCTGCTCGAGCAACGCAATAACGGCCCTATCAACATCGCGGTAAATTTTACTAAACAAGCCAACTTCCGGTTCGAATCACACATCGCGAACTCGTGACAGGAAACTAAACACCAAATTGAAGACACCTAAGCTTAATCGAACCATCACGAAGCTATCCGGCGGTTAATTTAATTAGTAAAAATAGCGTAAAATTCTAGAACGATCGATATAAAAAGAACGACGGTGAATTCCATTCAAATGATAACTGGTTTCCATGACGATTCCGGCAAACAGGTCGAGAAAAATAACATTTGCAACAGAAAACCAGTAATTTCAAAAAATACACCCTAAACACCCATCGCTTCGGAGGTTAGCGCTCACATGTGCATAATTCGAAAAAACAGGTGTGCACTTACCACGTACAAACAATTCACATTTTACGTGTGTTTTAAAACGAGAAACTATCGCGTTTTCCACTACCAATACGTTCTATTCGAATAACCAAAGAAAACAACCGATTTAAATTACACGAAAAAAAACCATGCGATTGAGAAATACGTACGTCGCGTAACACGAACACATGTAACAAGCTACTACTTTTACCAACAGACTCCGGTTCACGTCTTCTCGATCGATTCTCTCTCCCTAGGAACGCTTCCAGAACGTAATGCAACCAGTTTCCCCCACTGTAAAGCACTTGAAAGCCAGCTGCGTAAAGCAACAGGTCGCTTACTGTCAGCGGCTCACTCTCGGCTCGTGGCAGGGCTATATAACCTCGTGATGTAATATAATCTCTTACCCTGATCATTGGAAATGCACCGAAAAAAGGACGCCGAGAATTGGAAATTGTGAAAGCGACTTCCATCCAGGTGACGTTTCGATTTATTGAATTTTTTCAAACGAAAAATCATCGCGAATGTGTAGAAAGCTACGTTGGTATTCGTCAAAGTACGTTGAACCGGCTAATGCAGCCTTTAAGATGAAAAATGAGGGGAAAAGCTGAAATTTGGTAAATAACTAAAATTCAACCCCCTTTGCGATATACTTCGCTGTAGAAAAAATGTCATATTTGCAGGTCCCTTTTTTCAGGGATTCCAGCCCCCTGAAACCAGTCTTTCTCTCAAAATATCTTCGCAAGAACCGGTTTAATGGATTGGGGCGACTTGAGACAAAAATTTTTGAAATAAAAGTTGCTGGAAATTTTAAAAGGAACATTTTCTATATTGACAATTTTTTTGTATCTCTTCAAATTTCGCTGAAATTTCACTATACTGCTACGAAAACTGAAAAATTTTCTTCGATAGCTTTTTTTTAAGGCAAAAGTTCAAGGATAATTTTAGGGCTAAATTAAGCCAACTTGTGAATTTTACTAGCCACATTGTTCCATCAAATTAAATGATGTTCGCGTATTATATTAAATTATATTAAATAAAATAATAGAGTACTCGGAAAATATCTCACATTCATACTTAGATTAATAAACAATCTCATCAAAAACTCATTATTCACAACTACTTACTCAAAAAATTGGAAAAATTTCACATACAACTTACCTTTCATCTAAATACATCCAAACTAACAATTTTCATCGCATCTGCGAGCAGCTGTTTTGTGCCCACGTCATCAGCATAAATTTACAAATGGAATTTTCATACGGTAAATATTTACAAAAGCGGATATTATCGTGTCTTATGACACTAACAATCAAATCATTAGCGACGCTTATTCATCCTCAAATAAAAATATTTTTTTCGCGGCTCCGTTCAACCTCAGCTATATAATTGTCTCAGTGCTACCGCGCAATTAACGTGAAAAAAATTACTTAAAAAGTAAACCATTTCTTTAACAGTTTGCACACCATAGCGACGCATTTCCTGACTCATTCTCGTCGTCGTCGTAATATCGAAAAATACGCCGAATTAAAAGAACAATGGCCTCGACGAATGAATTTATCAAGAAAACGATTAATTAATTTTTCTCAACCGAAGCATTTTTTTCATCGTGCTGATAAATAGGTTAGCAGTGTCGTTCTCATTAAAGTGTTCATTAATTTTGAATGAATTTTATGCCCGTTTGCGATTTAGTGTAGCGGTATGTGCATCCGAAATGCTGACGTAATCGTAATTTATGCGGATAAATTTACGGAAACGTTGAAACGTGATATTTACGCGAAATTTTGGAGTAACAAATGAGAAAGAATTAGATTAAAGTGTCGACAATATGGAAAAAATTACTCTACGCTAAAATGAACCTATCAAAATACAATTAATTTAATCCAAAGTTTGTCCAAAGATTTTAAAATCAAGGGAAAAGCCCAAATTTATATTCCAATAAACACATCTTCCCCTCTATCTTGTGAAAAATTGATCCATAATGTGAAAAATTGTCTGCCAGTAAAATCGGTAAAATGATGCAGTTGAGATTAAGACCATGAAAATCGCAACAAAATTACACTCCCTCCTCCGCCATCTTTCAAAATTGACTCAGGATATGACCTTGAAAATCCTCTTTAGTGAAAAAAAACATTTCGGTGAAATTGAAATCAAAACTCCAAAAATTCAAGCGTAAAAAAAAATAAAATAATTTAAACCCCATTTAAATCGAACCACATAAAATTATCCCACAGAATTTTAAATTCTGCAATTTTTCAACAGAAATAAAATTTTTTAGAAAATCTAAAAATTTGATGCAAAAAATTAACCCAAAAATGTTATTTTATTGATTCTCAACAATTCTTGAAATTTTCATGACTATTAAACAAGAATTTTACTGGATTTATTGCCAATAACTGACCTTCTAGCCTCCTCCTTCTCCCCTCTGCCCTAAAATTTGACTCATAGACACGAAATTTTTTCCTAGTGAAGATCCTTTGGCGAACTCGAACATCGAATTGGGGATATTTTGACTCAAAATATACAAAAAAAATTGAAAAATTATTCAAAAACTATTAAACGAGCATGCTGCTAGATTTATTACCAACCGTTTCCAACCCCCTCATTTTCCCAAATATTTCCCTCCAATTTCAATTTTTTTAACATCCCCCCCGGTTCAACTTTTTTCCACTAGCACCAACGGCTCAATTTGGGAGGAGCGGGGGGTATTTTATTACATTGAGAAAGGTGTAAGAAATACAACGTAACATGATCTTAATCACAGATTTTGCAGTCTCATCTGCACGCATATTCCAACGTTATAGAAATCATTAATTAAAAGGTCTTTTTCTGTACTTTGCATCAACTTTGGAGAAAAATTATTGAAATGAAAAATGTTGGACGTAAAATGAGCAGTGGCGCGTACCGATTTTTTTGGAGGAATATTGGATATGAAAATGCCGAATAAAAAATTGAAAATACCAAATTATTTCTTGGCATTGAGTTCACTAAATCATCAAGTACAAACAAGTAAAAATGTGCAAAATAACAATAAAATTTCAGATTTTAAAAATTTTTACATGAAAAAAAAACTAGTCAACTTACAACTTAATAATGGAGTCGCCGTCTTTTAATTACAAGCCATTTTTGAATGATATTTTTTAATTGATTATTAACTAATTTTTCAATCTCTCATTCGTCATCATGGTACGCTACTACATTCAATTGTTTTTTGCTGCTTCGCCTTCATCAAAATTTCATGAACTTTAAATTCACCTTAATTTTCCGAATTAAAAATCTTTTGAAAGGATCACAAATATTGCGTTATTTCCGAAATTTTGCCAAATTTTTCTCCAATTTTCAAAATCCTCGAATGAAAGTCGACTGGGAGGGGGTAATCCCCTCCACGTGTAGCGACGCCTCTGAAATGAGGCACATTTTTCATTTCGACGTGTTTTTTATACCTCTCGAAATATTTTAAATTTTTCGATTCGATTTAAAAAGTGAACTTGGAACTTGCGAAATGAGGAAATTTTCTGAAGAATTTTTTACATGAAGTAGCTCCCTTAATTTAGCAATAATTATACAATGATTCGCTATGAATCGCTACAATAGCAATTTAATGCATGAAAAATATAGCTACTAATTCGTGCCAAGTAATAAAAAGCCACTGATGTAGGCATAAAGCCTGAAATTAATTCGAAGGGAATATAACGTAAATTGAATTTTTCCACGGTGTACTTTTTCAATTTAAACGCCCCCTTTATACCATCGCCAGCCATCTACGACTATATAGGAAATCTAAAAACCACAAACCTAAAATAATAGCTCAGAGAAATGCATTTCCATGAATCACGACCGCGTAGAGGTCATTAATTTACGAGACTTTTGAAAATAATAGGAAAAAAAAATCCATAATGGAAAAGCATAAATATATCGCGTGATACGATTGTACAGAGGTAATATTTCCACTAGATATGTAATTCGATAAATTAATAAAAAACGTCTATAGAATATATAAAGAACAATTAGATAAAAAAATAAATATCAAAACGAGGGGTGAACTGAAAACGCGAATAATTTCACAATCCGTTTGATAGTTGACACTTGGCACGCAAGCTCATAACGTAAAACCACACTTTGGTGAGTAAAATAGGTGTCGTAATTGTACCATATTTCCTGTGTTTATTACAAACCAACGACAACCAACCGGATGCGTTTTTCTTTCTTTCGGCTTTATTATTTTCCTCCGTTTATCTCGGGTCCTCGAAGGCCGATGCCGTTGCTGGATAAGAGTAGGGGTTCTCAGGTTTGGTATGACGGTGTTTGATTCACTACGTCGCTTGAACCAGTTGCCTATGATGGTTTATTGCTTTTGATGTTGGTTTCAAGCTCTTCTGGTAGTTTGTTGGTTTAATTTGTATGTAAGAAGGCTTGAAATAAGGGAGGGGGAGGTCTTTGATACATAAAATATCCAAAAAAATTGTGCTTATTTCAGTTTTGAATTTTGATGATCTAGGTGACCCTCGAAAATACGAAAATGTTCTATTCTGTACGTCTGCACTCAGCAGTGTAGCCAGGATTTCACCCAAAGGAAGGAGCAACAATTTTGAAGAGTAGAGAAAAAATTTTGTAGAGGAGGTATAGGGTTGATTTTTTTCGGAGATGCCAAATTGCATCCAAATAAAAAACCAATTGAGAAGTTAATTGAGAATAATTATTTTAAAAGAAACATCTACATTCTCACAGCAAATGTACTTAAAAAGTATACAATTTTTTATGAGGGATTAAGATTAAGACCAATGAAGGCAATGTGACTTAATATTTGAATATACCATCATTTGAATTTTGAAATAAAGAGAACAGAAATGTGTACTTCTGCATGTAAATTTATGCAGAGTCAAATCATAATTTAAAGCGTGTAAATAATTAGTGCATAGAAATACCATCTCTTGATTCGCTCATAGATAACATTCAATAATCCTTTGGTGGAGGAAATGGTTTTGGAAGAGGTTCCGGTTCACCATTGACTAGAGTAGCGGAGAATGCCAAATAACATACGCAAAGGCTCAACGCCATTACAGCAGCGAAAAATTTCATATCGAAGCTTCAAAGTTTACCACGACTGGACGAGATCAAGTTGAAAAATATTACAGCTTTGGTCAACAACAGAATAAGCAATATAAAACAAGGCACTTACATTTATACATTTTCGAATTTGAATATTCGAGAGAAATGCTATAAAATGTTATCAAAAAACATTAAAATGTCAATTCTATCAGTGACATTTGCAGTTACATGCGATTTAGACAACAAAATATCTAACGATGTCCAAAAGGTGCTTTTATCAAACATTATTTATCTTTCTCAGGTACACGTCGATTAGGTTTTCCAAGAATTCAGACGTTTTTCCAAAAATTAAAAAAGAAAGCGTTGGAAATCAACACTCTTTTCTAAGAAATTTCAAGATAAAACCACACATAGTTTTCAAGTGAACCAGCACGATAACATGATGTATTTCTACATTGCTTTGTTTAAATTTATCTTGAAGCTTTTTAACTTGGCCAAAAAACCAAGTAATCTTATCAATTAAGTATGCAAAACATACACCGTAATTTCGTATCGAAATTCGACGAAATGAATCCATTTCGAATGATATATAAAGGAAATTGTCAATGCAAGTAATACATTGTCAAGAATAAACTTCTGTCAAGTTAAGACTTTGAAATATTGTAATCATGAAATCTTTCGTTGCTGTAACGTTGCTTTGCGCGTGTTATTTAGCTGTATGTTTGGTTAATGTAGCTTATGCAGGTAAGAAGACCGGTGGAGTTGTGCAAGCTGATCCAAAATGAGGTAATTTCTCGTAAAATGGAAATCAAAATGGAAAAATATAGGTATACATCGATTATATACACCTTTCGAACTTAACATAGTATTTATCTGTACTCTAACTGAATTCAAATTTCATACATGTCATTACTAGCTATAGATAATCTATACTAATCTTACCTCAGTATTAATCTAAGATGAAGCTGAATATCATTGGAAGAAAACATCAAATCATTTTCCGGTGACTTCATAAGCATATAAAAACACTTATAACTTGGTAAATGTGAAGATACATGTCAAATACCATTGGGCATATGGCACCATGTTTCTTTAAGGTTAATATGCACAAAATGAAATTTGTCCACAGTATAAGCCATTACGGATGTATAATACTTGGCAAATGTCATTGTTTTAATTAAATATTCAAATCACTGCGTTAAATCAAGTTATTTCTATTTAATTTTGGAGAATAAAAGGAAGTACTGAGGCATAAGGCCCAGTCGCCCAGTTGAACACAACCCAGGTATTCAAGACTCAAGTTCTACAACAACGAAAAATTGAAATCCCCAATCAGTTGATAGCATCAGCCAATCAAACGACAGAGATTTCTTATCAGTTAAAAATTACGTAAAATTGAACCAATCAGAAAGCATTATCGCAATTTTTTCCTGAATTAGATAAGAATAGATAAGAATCTAAATTTAATAGAATAAAAAATTTAAAAAATGAAAATTAACAAAATTCAAAAAAATTATGATTTATTTTCAAATTTAAAACATTAATACACAACACCATCTTTCGCTTTAATTTCCAATCTCTCCATCGAACATTTTTTTCAACTTCTTGCAAAATCATGTACTCCATGTGACTCCAAAATTCTTCCAAGTAAATCATTCATTAAAAGATATATCACCGAAAGGAGTTAAAACCTCACGTCCATCTTGGCAGGAATCCCATCAGCAACATCCTTCCAAGAATATTTCGATAAATTAAACAATGCCCTTGGAGCATTTAAACTCCTCAAGCATTCCCAGTCACGTGTGTTAGGTACTCCAATTTTGAGAAAATTTACCCAAACATTTCAACTTAAAATTCAACATAGTTGAAAACTAAGCAAAACGCGCCGATAAACGTGACTCCAGATATCCTGTTCGTATTAATTCGTTATGGTTGTCGCTTTTACGTTTAATTTGTTTTATAAAGAAATACATCAAAAGGTACGTTTTTTCATGCTTTTTCCACCTTTTTAAGCGTTTTACTTACCACGTTCCATAATAGGAAAGGAAGCATGCTTCCGGACAAAGGAACTATTTACCTTTTAGATAAGTCTAAAAGTAACAATACCGTATTAAGGTAGTCTGGCGCAGCTGGACTCTGGGAAACTTCCCCGTATGGTTTCTTCATTGACCGGAAACCGACTATAGTAAAAACTTTTTCTTTTAAGAATCTCAATGAAGATACGTTCCCAAGGTCGTATCGCGTATGAATGGATTTTTTCGCGCCATAGAAGTATTTTCATTAGGAATACCTTGGGTTTTTTGTAATAAGATTACCTAATTTTATAAAACGGTCGATATGTTTTACGTGTGAAAATAATCGCGTTATGAATACATTAACCCTTTTTTTTCAGGTTGAACCCTTCGTTGAATTATTAATACTTGAATGACACTTTATCAACGGTCGTTTTTATATCAAATGAAAACGCTTTCAAGTTTCATTGTTTTCACTTTCGCGCTTATTGACATAAGAAAATGTCAAGTACTCGTGAATTTTTCAATTCGTATTCTGTTAACACAAATGAAACGATAATGTATAAAACAAAATTCACTATATTTGTAACTTAAAACACCATTTAAGACACGTTGAAAAACATACACATTTAATAAATAATACACGAATAAATTGTAATACAGATTTCATAAAGGTAGATAGAGGTTAAATAGGAACAACCCGTCTAACTTTTATCATGGTAAGATCTGCATGAAAGGTATTTTCTATGAAACCAGTTTTATACTCGTAGAAGATTTTAAATAACTACGTAAAAAACGATCTTACATCTTTAAAGATTAAAAATTATACTCGATCCAAAAACATGTAGCTATTCTATGAAACATTTATAATAATGGAAGAATTGAAATAGGTACAAAAATATCACTTTCATTTAGAAATTCAACGGATTAAGCTGCACGATGCCTTCATTCTGGGTAACATTCTTCGACAACGAGCTCAATTTCTTGTAGCTGGAAACCTTATTCGAATCCAAAGCAGCAGCTAAGTTTTGTTTTACTCTTTCGCTAGCCTAAAAATGATAAATATTTAGCTTCCGGAAAGAGAATACGATCACGATGACGTAATCCAGCGGTGAACATCTGTAACACGACACTTACTTCGTACGTCCATAATTGCGCAATTAACAACTCGTGTTCGGCAGATGGTAAATTTTGTTTGAGAGATTTGCTGACGCGAGATAATACCACAGCTGTTGTGTACGTGTCGATGGTAGCGTTGGCGATTCTGTTCAAGATGAATTGCTCGTCGATGATGTTTTTACCATATTTTATCAAAACTTTCTCGACAGTTTGGCCGAAATCGACGACAAGCTGTATTAAATAGTTAATTAGAGTTGTGGGGATACTCGAATCAGTAATAAATACTTACTTTAGATAACACAGCAGCTTCTGGACTAAGTTTAGAATGCACGAGGTGACCGGCCTGAGGACCGGAGTCTAAACCCACCGAACGAATAGCTCTTTTACTAACTTCGCCCAAAACCAGGCTTAAATTAGCTGCTGGATTTTTAAGCGCTTTTTGCAACTCTTTTAAATGCCCGCCAGCGTATTGAATACCAGTCAAGGCGATGAACAGTCTTAAAATATCATTGGTGCCTTCGAATATTCTGAATATTCTCAAATCTCTCATGATTTTCTCTAAACCGCAATCCCTCATGAAACCCATACCACCTAAAATCTGTATACCTTCGTCTGTGACGAACCACGCAGCTTCCGAGGCGAATACCTACGAAATATATGCAATTTATAATTCACATTTTAGTATATTTGAGAGAAAATTATTCAAATATTACCTTCGATATAGCAGCTTCGATGTGGTAATCGCTAGATCCAGCATCCATGTTGCCACTGACCATAAAAGCCAAGCTTTCCGTTACATAATGAACCATAGCCATCCTAGCTAATTTTTCTTGAATGGCACCAAATTCGTTGATAATTTTACCGAATTGTTTCCTCGTATTCGCATGTTCAACTGCTTTCTTTGTTACGACTCTCATCGTACCTGCTAATCCGGCCGCCATACCGAATCGACCATTGTTTAATATATTCATAGCGACCTAATAAAAAAAAAGTCAATCGAGAAGAGCCTTTTTAAAGAAGCGATTCGATTAAATCGTACCTTAAACCCTTGTCCTACGCCACCCAAGACATTTTCCACAGGCACTTTAACATCTTCGTAGTAAACTTCAGTCGTGTTTGAAGCTTTGATACCCATCTTCTTCTCAGGAGGTCCATTCGTGACGCCACCGAATTTACGTTCGACGATAAACGCAGTCACTTTGTCTTTTTCGTTTCCTGTGCGGATGCAAGCAAAAAATATCGTTTAAGGGTTTTTTCCTTTTATTTAAAAATATCACCTGGTATCCAAGATTTACCATTTTCGTCCTTTACAGGAGTTTGAGCGAAAACCGTCATCACTTCGGCCAATCCTCCATTACTGATCCAGATTTTGCTACCGTTGAGGATGAAATGTTTACCGTCGGGTGATAAAACTGCTCGAGTTCTGTTTTAAAAATGAAAAAAAATTGAAAAGTTATACTTTATGGTTGATTTTTTTGAAATTATTATTAAATTTTTGGAAAATTTTTAGAAATTGTAATTTTTTACAACGATTTTGTAGCTAAATTTTGTTTTGAAATTTTGATTTTAATTTATGAAAAACATTGAAATATGATAAGATACTAATACTTACAAAAAACTTAAAAAATTTCATCAAAATATTGTAATTAAATAATTATTAAATTAATGGAAAAAATCTAATTATTGTAATTAATCGAAATTAATTAGAATTTGAAAGCATCATTCAGCCAATCTTTATAATTTTTTTCATCCGTAATTCCTCTAAAAAACAAGGAAATAATCAGCAAAAAATATTATCAACTATATCACAAACAGGAAAGTTAACCCAAACCAAAATCCACGTCTATCAAATCAGACTACGATGACGTCATCAAAACCGTTCGAAAAATACTTTAAAAATATCCAACGCATTCACGTTTAACTTGAACATTGGACTGGTCGATAAGTCATTATCAGTTTTCAGAAAACTAGCAAAAATTTCAGCATAATTAGGTCTAAGAAACTCCTCGACGTACTTGATAGACCCGGCATCACTTCCGGAAGAAGGCTCGGTTAGACAAAAAGCAGCGAACTCTTTCCCCGTCGAAACTCTGGGTAAATATTTAGCCTTTTGTTCGGGAGTTCCAAACAGTAAAATCCCCTAGAAGTAAAAATTCTATTGGTATTTCGTAAAAACGAATTTCGTCAACCTAAACCTCTGACCTTAACAATGATAATGTAATACTAATTAATCGTTCAATTAGAAATCTATATAAAAATAGTCCCTTGGCATTAACGACATGTACGATATACGAAATCTAAATATGTATCACCTTGAATCCTATAGACTGATGTGCGCCCAATGTAATAGCGACGCCAAGATCAGAACCGACGAGTTCTACGAGTCTTGCGTATTGTGTATTATTCAAACCGAGGCCACCGAGTTCACTTGGCACTTGTAAAGCGAATAAGCCCATTTCCCACATTTGTTCCAATGTATTAGGCTCGACGGCTTCGAGTTCTTCATTTTTGGCTGGGTTATTTACTTCCTAGATACGAAAAACAATTTCAATTTTCTATTTCATATGGAAATATTCCAATGTCAAGGACGGATGTGTTTACGTAAACTTATTTTTTACCGCTTTTCATAAAAGATTTTCAATTAATTTTACACGAAAACACATTTTGATAACTTACGGTGAAAAATCTGGAAAGAGGATCCAAAAGAGATTTCACAGTTTCGGTTTGTTCTTCGTTCAACACTTCAGGATACGGGAATACTTGGGATCCTTGTAAAGTACCTTTGAATAAATTCAAAGCGAATGATTGCGATTCCTTAGGACCAGCTTTTTCTAATTTAGCTTGCTTATTATCCGATAATCTAACGGCTGAATTTGTTATCAGTCTGGAAAAATAAGATTAGTGATAACTGATAAGGAAACCATCTCGGATATTATGTAACTTTATGTAAGAAAAAACTTACCTTAATTGTCTTTCAAAGCTAGGATTACACGATACACATCTGTGTTCTAATTTATTAATAAAATTTAATACCCTGAACATGATTTTGTTTCGAGATAAATTATTTACAAAATGTACAAAATTTGTAACCCACTTTACACTAACACATCAAACTACTTTACACGTACACACAATGACGACTCGTGAATGAAAATTTATCAGAAGTTGAACTTTTCTATTGATTTATCGTGGAAATAGGAACGAAAAAGATTAGAAAATATTTAAAAAGTATCCTGAAGAGTATTAACTTGTTTGTTATCGAAAAAAAAATAATGACAAGTAGTTGATGACGTCACAAAAAGAAATAAACAGAATCAGTGTGGCCTCTTGGAAGACTTTTTGGACGAGTTCGTTAACTCGAACTTGAATTTTCGTTTCTGATTTCCGATTAATTAATGATTATCACGGTTTGGAAAATTCAAATAAATTTTGAACGACGTTATATCGTTACACTTTAAATTATCGCAGAATCATAATCTTATCAGCTTCTCCAATGGCTACGAGATTACAGAGTTGTGTAAATTCTCTACGACGAATATCCCAACGTTACGTAATTCATAACTCGTTAATGATTCATTTAAAATATTCCAAGACAACATTTATTCGTAATTAATTAATAATAAGCATCATACGTGATGACTAGATCGTTAACAAAATTCTGTTATCGACAATATGCTTTGTGCTTTGTGTAATCAGACGAATAGGAATCTATCTGATTCGATTATTTAACCATCTTTTTTAGCTCGATAACATTCATTATTCGGTCATCAAAAGCGTAGTAGAATTGCTTCGTTGTTGCGTAATTTTGCTTGAAGCATAATGGAAACCGTATGAAAGAAAACATCTCTCGATCCTATTGAATACAGATATAACTACTCGAGGCAATTTTTACCTGTTGAATTCTGTTTATTGTTGTTTTGAAATGATTGGAACACGAAAGAAACGTAGATTTCTCATATATAATTGCGATAAGAATTTCTGTGTTATTTTCAAAGAAAATGTATAGGATCCTTATCAATCTATTTTGGGCGTAAATTCGGTGAAGAAATGACAAACGAGATCTAAGATATTCTCATTTCTCAGGTTTCACAAAAACGTTCCGGCTATTCAATGTAGTAGATAATATCATCTATCCAACTCGAAATTGCTCGATGTACAAAAATAAAAACATTTCGAAAAATGAAACGTCCAAACTTAATAATATTTATTCAACGTTAATTATAAACAAAACAATTACTACATAAATCACATAAGAACGAGGTTAAAACAAACGAAAACGTGGACTAAGTGAATAAAAACAGATTAAAACACCAACGTAATCACCGTCATTAGACATTAATAAATATTGAGCAAAATACTAAAACTAAAACAATTTTCGTTAAACCGAAGGTAACTTTTTTCGATCCTCGTTGGTCAATTCGGGATGCCACATATCGAAGATTAACACTAATCTAAAACTAGTTCCATTATTCCAAACTTCGTGTTCAAAACTATCGTCGAATATGAGCAATTCGCCTTCTTTCCACGTTCTGCGAATAAATCATAAAATGTATATTTTATTGAAATGAATAAAAAAAAATCAATTTCACTAACCTTGTTTTATTGTGAACCCTGATGAAAGCGTTTTTAGGAGTTACTAAACCTAAATGAGCTCTTAATCTGCAATTGGTTGGGCCACAGTGAGGCCAAATATGAGTATTTTTCTCTATCAAACTAAATTTAAGTAGGCATCTTTGACATGAGCTAGTATCTAGAAATGATGAAAATTTATTCACGGTGAAAGGAAATAATGCACATGCTGCTCTTCGGTGACCTGAAATCACAAATGAAAATATCAATCGTTACTTCTGATATTCGTTTGAAAAATTACAAAGATACCTCGATTGAAAAGCATTAGCTCTTTCCATGCTCCGTAGTGCAGTATTTTTTCACGTTCGCTTTCAAAAAGAAAATATTTATCGGAATCGATTACTTTTAGCGCTTCATCTCTAATTGCTTTCCAATGATGAGTCAGGTTTCTGTCGAAACCAAAAACGCATGTAAATTATAGGAAGTATTTATAGACAGAAATAATAACGCAATTTTAACCTTAAAAACATTCTCACTGTTCCGTTTGAAAAATCTTTGATACTCCACCACGGCTTAGCTTTCAATTTATCCACGTTATACAACGATCGTTGATGTACTGATCTAAATAAACCTTTTTTGACGCCTTTTTCGAACAACTTTGAAAATAAATCGGTAATTATTTTCAGGCGAACTTCACCTCAGCTACTTCATTCCCACGTACTTTCATCGCTTCGTAATTTTTGCCTAATTTAGTCAACGCATCGCCTAAAGAAGTATAAAAGACACCAGTCTGCGTATCATTCCCACCGCTTTCGATACCTTTGGCCAGATACCCAATAGCTTTATCATATTCGCCGTAGAATTTCAACAGCCAACCGTAATTAGCCATAGCTACACCATTATCGGGCCACTTGTTCAATACCTCTTCGAATATTATCCTCGCGTCCATAAATCTGTCAGCAACAAGTGATTGCTAATAAAGGTAAAACAAAACATCGTTCAGAATAATAATCAAACGTTAACGTTATCGCTGATTACTAAAGCATCGATTTCGGCAACAAGCAAGCGTTTCCAACAAACCTATGCGTTAGTAAGTACGTAACGCCGAGTTGATTACGATGGCTGACTTCATCCGGAAACTGGGATATTAATCTTTTATAAATTGGTATCGTAGCGGTGTAATTGCCTGTAAAATAAATCACGTAGATGTTTCGTTACGCAAGTTTTATAAAATAATTTGTACCTAGATCACTCAAGATGTTTATAATTTTCAAGCCAATCACTTCGTGTTGAGCTTTGGTTAAACCTTCGTGCGATGTGTTGAACGCATCGATGTATAATCGAGCCGCTTTATTGAGATTCACCTTGGCTGATTCATTGGCCCGTTGAGCTCGCAATTCGAAAATTCTAGCCATGCCGTATTTCACACGAAACGAATGCGGTATTTTTTCGGATATTTTTTCAAATTTTAACATCGCTTGGTGAAGTTTCTATCAAGAGTTTAGGACGGAAAGTAGCCAGGCATTCGGAAAACGAAATTTGTTTTGAGGAAGACACGCACAAAAAAAACGAAGTTAGTACACACATATTTACACAATTAATCGCGTTAAAACTATTTAACAAGTATCGACTACGGTAAATGCAAATTAAGCATAATTACGAAATAATTGGTTAAAAAATACATAAACTAAAGCGTATGAGGTAGAATGGTAACTATAATTGAAAATCCTGTAACATAGAGTACAACGTTGAAAAGTGTTTCATCGATCATCGTCGTCGAAAATACTTACGCCACGATCGAGATCGTCTTCGGCGTCATCAAGATCTAACTTATAACGATGTTCGGATTCGTTGGTTATATTGAGTCGAGGTGGTAACTGTAACGAAGAATATCAAGAAGCATTCTCTAAAGCATGAATAAATAAGGTCATTTGAAGAATGCATAAAAAGTAGGTTTTTCGTACCACTCTGGAGTTCGGCTCATATGAACTATCACTTTCGCTTTGGGTTTCCGACATTTCCGAATCCAAAGGCATACTTTCTTCTGTTGAATATAATTAAATATGTATTGACGATATTTCATTTTTCCAATATGCAAAATATATCGTACTTTGAGTTTGCCAGTTGACCGAATCGTCATCTGATTCTTCTTCTTCTTCGTCCTCTCCTTCTGACTGCGAAGGAGTACCCAACCGATCATTTAGCATATCGAGTTCCTAGAAGAGCAACAGTTTAATAATCCAAATCGATAATAAAACAGGTAACTCTTCCACTCACATCTTGTAATAAATCTTGCGCCAAATCTGCAATAGTATCTTCTCCATTGCCCATTAAAACAGTCCCCTCTTCTTCGATTGCTCGATTAACTGCGCAAAAAAATTCCTTTTGAAATCTTAAATTAATTCGACAGACGAAATTCATGCAAATAACCAAGACGTAAGACGATTAACAGAAAAATTCAAGGAAAAAGGTTATTTAAATCACAATCGAATGGAACAACAGTTTGCAGTGACGTCACAAAAGATATAAAACCAATGGAATAAAAGCTACATTAATCGCTCACCGCCAAAGCAATCGAAAATGAAAATAAGGCGAAAAATCGCGAGGGATATAATTTTTACAGCAAAAAAAAAGCGCCAAATAAAGTGAAAAATTAGCAAGTGAATTTGCCACATTCACAAACCGTAGTTGTTCCATTTTCTGATAATAACCGAGTACGCGACAAAAATCAACGCAATGCCCACACTTAATTTGGTAACCACTGAAACAATAACCACGTTAAGTTGCATACCGATTGTTATGTTCGTTAATAATTAATTAACAAATGCAAAATGCCAATTTAAATTACATCGATACTCACTATTCCCTGAAGGTGGTTCCTCCTTGATTGGCTCATCTGAAAAATAATACGAATTTTATTACTTCGTGAATTAAAATACGAAGCGAATTTCCACACTTTCGCATTTTCTTACGTTCTTCTTCTTCGCTACTGTGAGAATCATCAGAAGGTTTTTCAGTATCATCGTCGTCTTTATTTTCACCGCTATCGAATTTTTCACGAGCACCTTGCTCAACTGAATCATCATTCGAGTCGTCTTCACCTCTGATATATTTGTATTTATCAACTTCTTCGTTCTGATCTTGAGAATTGTAATCATACGCTTCATCACGATCATCTTTTTCATCTTCTTTGCTTTCGTTCGACGAATCATCTTCCTCTTTGCGAGGATTCGGCTCATCATCGCCGTACTTTTGATAACTACGATGATTATAATAATTATATGGTTCGTCTGTGTCTTTAGTGTCTTCGGGGGAATTTGCATTATCATTGTCTTCTTCATTATCATCATGATCGGATTCATCATCAGGAGCTTCTTCACTTTCTTTTTCTTTCGCATCATCTAAGTCATCTTTATCGTTTTCGTCACTATTCTTGGTTACTTCTTTACTATCGTCTTCGCCGGAATTACCAGCATCTTCTTCATTTTCTGATTCCTCAAGATCAGATTTTTGTTCAATCGGGGGCTCTTCAGGAGCAAGTTCTTGCCCACCGAAAGGATAATAAGACCATAATAAATCTAAATAGCTTAATTCGGACTCCACATCAACAGGTGATTCTTCGTTAATCGCATCTTCTATAATATAGACGAATTGAACCATAAAAAATATATAATTACATTTGTAAATTTCAACTTACGCGATTGCTTGTGAGAAAACTTTTCAACTTGAATTTCAGGAGCCGAATTTTCATTATTACCTACCAAACACAAGGCGAATTAGTATAGAAATCGTACTTCAAATCATAATCAACTCACCGAAGAACGGATAGAGACCATCGAAACCGAAAACACAAAGGAACGAGCAAATCGCTACTAATACAGAGACAAACACGATTATCGAACACCAGCTTCCACCAACACTAGCTTCTCTTTGTAAATGTACATTTTCAGCGCTGGTTACGAGAAAAGGCTCCGAATGAGAACCTTTTGCAACATTACTCGTACTTCCTAAATCACAAAAATCTCGTTATTTTCGTAGTATTTAAAAACATCGAATAACTTCGTACCTCCGGATTTTTTTTTATCTTTGTTTAAAGAACCTTTTCGATGAGAATCTTCGGCCGAAACATTACCGGTATTTCCTAAATAAAAAGTTTTTTTCAATTTCGGACCACCTAGTTAATTAATTAATTAATTACGTACCTTGTTTTGACTGTTTACCTTTATTTCGGTGACGAGCTTCAGTTTTGTTAGGCATCGTGAATATATTAATACATGAGAGCTAAAAATAATCTCAGCAAAAGGTGAAAGTCACTGTAAGAATAACGCAATACTACGCACGATTTCCACCTCCTAGACAGATTTGTACGACATTAATGCATAATTTTTCACTTTACAATTACAATTCAATCTACTTGGAATTAATTTTCATGTTTTAACGAGTTAGTAACACGATTTGAATGAAATAATTAGACTTTTTCACGTTTGAACGTTTAAATTCAAATTACTTGATAATTTTTATTTTCATGAATAATCAGAGTTGCCGTATTTACAAATAAAAAAATGTACGTTAATTTCTCCAATTTGACGCTTTTTACAAAAGAATTGATAGAAACGATTTTTTTTGTTTTTTATAATTTAAAATAGTATTTAAATTTCTTAATCGCGTGTATATTCCATTTTTGCGTAATTCGTCAATATTCATTGAAAATTTTTTAGTTCAATATTTTTTGTTTTTTTTTTAAGACTACACTGTTTCACGAACACTCATTCGTATGTGAAAATTCAATAAAGTTGTGTTTCTCTTTCATTCTTCGAGAGGAAAAGAGGGAAGTTGTGGATTTTGATAAGAAAAAAAGTGTTTTTTTTCTTTTACTTGAAATATTGCGAAAAAAATTTATTACTTTTAAATGAAATAGCTTGACTTTTACATGAAAAGTCGTTATCTCTCACTTAAAAATATGTCAAAGTTGCGTAATGGCTTCACTCCATAATAAATCATCGTCATCGCCAGTCTTATCGAAAAATGAAACTTTCAACCACAAAGTTTTCCATCTACCGAGTAAATCGGTTTTTAGAACTTCTAAAATCAACATGAAATTCATTCTGTTGACTTTTATTGTACTCCGCCTCGTCGCAAATTTTTGGACCGTCGAGTCATCTTGCGGATGCAAAAAACTGAAAAGGGTTTTCGGTGCGAAACAAATGCAAGGAGTATGCTTAACCGTGAATCTCACTACCTTGATTTATCAACCTCCACCAACACGAAACATGGTACTTATTAAAGGAGGCTCATACGAAATCGGCACTGACAAACCAATCTTAGAATACGACGGAGAATCACCACTACGACCAGTCCTACTGGACGACTTCTATTTGGATAGATACGAAGTCAGTATAGGTGAATTTGCTGAATTCGTTGCTAGAACGAAATACATCACCGACGCTGAACGTTTCGGAGACAGTTTCATTTTATTTTCGATGGTCGAGAATTACCAAAACAAAACAGCTCCTGCTGCCGTCGACGTACCATGGTGGTTAATGATCAAAGGGATCTCATGGAATCATCCTGAAGGTCCTAATACCACGATATCTGGTATATACTCAGCTTTTTATGATACTTTCCGAGATTTGTTTTTATTTCATGTTCTTCCTCAGGCAGACTCAATCATCCGGTGAATCACGTCAGTTGGCATGATGCAACGACATATTGTAACTGGTTAGGGAAACGTCTTCCTTCTGAGGCCGAATGGGAAGTAGCTTGTCGAGGTTCTCAAGATAACAGAATATATCCGTGGGGCGATGATTTCATGATTGATGGAAAATACATGTAAATACTTCGTTGATGTTTTTTCCGTCTTGAATTCTCTCCTCAATAAGGTGTTTTATTCATAGGGCCAACACCTGGCAAGGTTATTTCCCGTATAAAAACACCGCAGAAGACGGATATAAAACACTAGCTCCAGTCGACGCATTCCAACAAGGTACCAATGGCTTATACAACATCATAGGTAATCTTTGGGAATGGACTGATGACTATTGGGAAACGAAACATTCCAAAGAACTGAGAAAAAATCCGGTGAGAATTCATATCTTGTTTTCTAATCTAACCCTCATTTCACCTACTCGTATTTCAGACTGGACCTCAAACAGGCACGGAGAGGGTTAAAAAAGGTGGTTCGTTCATGTGCCACAAAGACTACTGCTATCGGTTTCGATGCGCAGCTAGAAGTCATATAACGCCGGATTCGTCTTCTGTTAATGTTGGCTTCAGGTGTGCTAAATCTATTTCTATTTAATTCGTGATTTATTTTTTCCGATTATTATGCTCGTTCGAGCTAAATTACTTCGATAAGAAAAGTGATATTTTTACCATTTTATATTACAATGTGTTCCTATGTTTGTTAAAATTTGTTGAATATTAAATACGTATGTAGTTATTATATTTTATCATCGCAGATTTTTTCGTTCGTTATAATATTTTCTACGCCGTATGAGTTTCCTTCCAACGATCAATCGAGAAAATTTTATTCAAAATTGTTGGAAATTTTTGACTGAAAAATTTAATAAAAAAATAGTTTGACGTCAAATTGTTTTGAAAATAAATATTTTTTGAGTGAAAGACATTAATGTAAAAATTAAAGCTGTTGATGAAAAAAAAGTTGACTAATTAATGAATGAAAAAAGTCAACATTCATCAGGTGGTTCAAACATGAAAAAATGAAAAATAAAAAAACAAAAACAATACGCATATATGTACATAATAAAACTATGTAGAAATTAAAAAAGGAGAAATATCATCAGTCGCTCTAATGCATACGAGCAAAAATTCTCGAAAAATGTTTCATTCAACAAAACCGAGGTCGTTGGACACGAATCTGAACTCAAAAACATGCTTTTTCACAGGAAACTCCGAATTCGAGATCTGACCGGACGGTCCATACGTTATAGAGCAAAACTAATGGCGGCAATCGATTCTACGAGTCCGAAAACCTATATTTCGACTCCTCACATGCCTCAATCGGTCTAATGGAACCCAAGATAAATCTAATAAAAGTAGCAAGTGTTTCGTGAATACGTAATTAGGCAAAATAACGCTTTTCTACCTAATTACGTATTCACGAAACACATCTACTTGTATTAGATTTATTTAAAAATATCACACGCTATCTATCGAATAATTCCTGAAGTCAGTGCTCGGTAAACAAAACGGAGTTTGAATTTTGTAATCGTAAATATAATATGACAGCCGCCATCTTCTTTCGGGTTGTTCAAAATCGAAAATTTCGAAAAAAATTTTAAATTTTGGGGTCGCAAATGGTATCAATTTCTTCAGCTCGTTACCACGATTGCAAATCTGGTCGAATTTTCCCGAGATATTTACGCAGTCGAGAGTAATTAACGCTAATTGTTGAAGTTACTGATAACAGCTTCGTAACAATAGAAATCAGTGTGACCCTCATATCAGTGAAAATTCGTAATTTTTGGAATTTTTTCTTGCAGCCCCTGAAACTAATTCAGGTGAATGAAGGGTGATTTGGGGGGTTTTCGAACACGCTGAATCAAATAGCGTAGTCAGTTTTTCGTTTTGAAGATTATTTTTCAAGATATCGCGAATTTATTTTGCGAGAACGAATTCGCGATATCTTGAAAAATAACGATCAAAACGAGAAACTAACCACACCATTCGATTCAGTGTGTTCGAAAACCCTCCGAACAACCTTTCATTCGCCTTAATTAGCCCTAGCAGCCGCGCAAAAAAAATCCAAAGTTTCGTCATTTTCACTGATATGAAGCCCACACTGATTTCTATTGTTACGAAGCTGTTATCAGTAACTTCAACAATTAGCGTTAATTACTCTCGACTGCGTGAATATTTCGGGAAAATTCGACCAGATTTGCAATCGTGGTAACGAGCTGAAGAGATTGATACCACTCACGATCCCCAAATTTGAAATTTTTTTCGAAATTTTCAATTTTGAACAACCCAAACGAAAATGGCGGCTGATAAATTAACGATTACGAAATAAATTTATCTTAGGATCTAGAAGCCCGATTGTGGCATGTGAGGGGTCGAAATGTAGGTTATCGACCCCGCTGAATCGATTGCCGCTATTAGTTTTGCTCTAGCACGTACGGACCGTCCGGTCGTGGTCCGGTCAAATCTTGATTTTGCAATTTCCTCGATAATAATGACTTTCTAAGGTTATATTTGCGCATAACGACCTCTCTTAGGCAATATTCGACATACTAATCGATCATCTAGGTTATACATCACATTGAAATAATTTACGCACATTTATATCTTCCTCACGCTCGTAATAAATGCAACCACCTTCCTTCTAAATCTACGCAGACTGGAATCTCGTAAGAATCGACATTGTAACAAAGCTTTTTATTACATTAAAACGTAATTTTCAACAATTAAAATAATAATAATAATGCAATAACATAAATAATATTTCTATAAAAATCCTATTAATGTACTAAATAACATCGATTATAACTTTGTACAAAATTAATACGTCTAGAAATACGAAGCTGTTACGAATAAATCCGCTCCTCGGTCGCATCCATATTCGCGAATACTGAATTTATTTTTCATTTAAACATTTCACTACAAAAAATAACGCGTCTCCGTCTAAATAAATTAACCACTTCACGACGATATATTTTTGCGAATCGGTCAACATATCTCCAAAAGACACCTTTGGAATGTCGCTAGCGTTAACCGATTCATAAGCGAACAAGCGATAGACAAAAGGGGAAAAAAACGAGAAAATGCATAAAAGCCTGTATTCATATTTAAAAAAATGCAAAATTAAATTAAAAATCTTGATAAGAGCGAAAAAATACACCTACTCTTGAGTAATTATCATTCGTCTATAAATCGAAAAAAAAGCACTGATTTTGCCTCAGCTAAACTCATAAAACAACTCATAAACGAAAAAATTAAGCCTGAAAGTTACAAATTTCATCAACCATTCGGTCATCGTATTTTCAAATCGAAGATTTCATCTTCGTCGCCATTTTTTTTACTTTTGGGCACATTAATTGGTAACATTTCGATTAAAATTTTTAGGCACTTCGTAAACAAAGAAAGCTTTCACAAAAGCGTTGTACAATTCGTCCCATTGTCGTCGCCGCCCCTCCTTAAAACCTTATCCGTTATTTTTGATCCCCGCAACCTTTCTAGGCTTTTCCAACTGAGCTTTTCACACTACTTCGCGAAATATTACACTTTGACGTATCATCGCCAAAAATTCCTCATTGATAAATAAAATTTGAGTATGAATAAAAAGTAAAATACGACACGACGTAAAAATAAAAGTCTTTCGCACGCTAACAAAGAAAAATAATAATTTAAATTTAAAAAAATTAGTTCGTGGTTATTTTCCTTTTTTTTTGAGGGGAGGGGGTTCTTTAAAATACACATTATTCATACGTAAAGTATAATGTAACTGAGATTGCTAAAAAGAAAGAAAATGAATAACGCGCTTTTTCGAACAATGCGCGCCAAAATTATAATGTGTTCATTTTTCTTCTTTCTCGTTCGCGTAACGATTACAAAGGATCTTTGGAAGGTATCCAAATCGTAGGACCGGATTGATTTTTAATTACTTCTTTCACAGCGTTGTATATTTCTTCGGGCGTGTCGCCTTGTACGATCGCTGGTAAAGAAACAAACGAAAATAGGTCAAAGATGGTTTTAAAAATTAAGCGATATCGCGTGAAATTCGTCTAAATGGCGAAATCCGTACCTGTGAAATATTCGGCGAATTCAGATTCCATTTTCATTGCACGATCGTATAATTTTTTCGCCTGTTCTTCTGGCATTCTTTTATTCATTTCCCTAAACAAGAAGTAATTGCATTAATTTTTATCCAAATTGAAAAAAAATTGAGAAAAAAGTATAGGAAAATTTATAAAATTGAAGAAAAGAATAACAGAAAAGTCGAATTTTCCACTCATTTGATAACAACTTGTTGAACGATTCATTTAAAATAAAAAACTCACCTTCAACCTCATTTCAATGTTCTTCCATTGAATAAAGAACAAAAAACTCAATAACGATTATTTACAACAAAAACAAGAAAAAATTCGAAAGAACTATACTGACCATACATTCGAAAGCAAATCGTTCGCGAACGATGAATCAGTGATGAACGATTAACGATGATCGATCAAAATTGAAAAAATTTCAGATAAATAATAGTCGAATAGGTTTCACGAACGATTCACTACATATGTGAACGATTTGTTCAAACTGTGACTCATTAGGAATAGTTCGTTCAAATCATGATTGAAAATCGTTTGCAAAACGTTCGCCAAATCAGATATGGCTAAACGTTTACAAATGATTCACACAAAGTGATCCAACGTTTGCGAATGACTCGTTCGAATTGTGATTCAGAGTTTACGAATCACTTGTTTGAAAAACCTTGAACGTTTTTTTCGTTCATGAACAATTTGTTAAACGATAAATCTAGATGTTTACGAATGAAGCATTTGAAATGATTTATAGTTCGCGAATGATTCGTTCTCATCTCCATTTATTGTTCAGGCATTAACGCTCACGAATGATTCGTTTCAACAATTTGTCGTTAAAAAATCAAACCTTTGAAGAAAAATTTCGTTCGTAAACGATTCGCTCTAAGCTACTTACAACTCCTCGTTTGCGAACGACTCGTTCAAAATGATAAAATAATGACAACAAATTCGTTAAAAATAATACTTAACTCAATCATTAACTAATCGTTCGCAAAATGATTCACCATACAAAATGAAGACGTTCGCGAACGATTTGCTCAATAAAACGGATCATTCACGTTTGTTTTCAATATCGGAAATGAATACGTGTAAATTTATCGTATAAAACAAAAAAAAGTCAAAACTAAATTTTAAACGTCAAGATTACCTTCCCACTTAAAGGAAAATTCGACTCTTATACAAAAATGAAATATTATAAGGTATCAAAACATTTACAAAGAATGTAAAAACACTTTTTTTTTCGAATTAAATTCTAAATCTTGAATTAAATACTCACATAATGGATTCGACTGACTTCGGTTTAACAAATATGGCAATTGGATAAAGCTGCGCCACCTGTAACCTCTTGATGGCGTTACCGCTAACGTCTAATATACAATGTTTACCCTGCGCAAATATTCGTCAAATTAATTATCTCATCTACTCCATCGTTCTACCCTTCCTTGAGTCATTCTTATACCTGTTCTGCGACTTCTCGCACTGATGCGACTGATGTGCCGTATAAATTTTCGTTATATTGGCCGGCTTCGATGAACAAATGATTATGTATATCCATTTCCATAATATCTCTGGATGAAACGAAATGATAGTCTTTTCCATCAACCTCGTTTTCTCTCCTTGGCCTCGTCGTATCTGAGAAACGCAAAAAGATGGTAATTTAAATCATTCAAGCCCCACTAGCTGGATAACTTTCTACTTACGTGGAACACAAGAAGCGAATTGTTGAGGAAATTCGGAAATAAGATCATCGTTAATTCTATCTTTTAATGGGCCTAAAATAATAACTGGCCTGGTATATTCTATTTGCACCTGAGTAACAGGCTCGTACGATAGAATACCTTCCTCTGAAATTAAATACAATACCATAAATCTTCGTCCAACGATTTACACATCGAAAAATTATCTACTTAATTTACAGAAGTATTTTTAGTAAAACGATGGTTATTTCAAACGTAAAAATAATGGGAATCGTACACAGGTGGGCGAGGTAAAAAAAATGAATACTACAGGTTATTAATACAATTCAAAAATAATTAGGTAAGAATGATTTTCTATACAATGTGTGTCGATCGAAGTGACACCTTTTTATGGGCTGACGCGAAATGGCTGACACGTGTATAAGTGAACTTGACTCAAACCATACACGTATTTCACCACACTCATCAACCAATAATCTCACCTCCAATCATCATAACACACAGTGTACCAAACTATATCAAACGCTACTTGCGACGTTCAAAGCAATCGCTCGGAAAAAGGTAATAATTCTAAATGACCGCCAAAATACCATCGGTTCGACGAGGCTACCAACTACGATGTAATTTCAATACATATCACCTACGCGTGTACACTATGGTCCAATTATTCAATACTCTACTTAATTAACAAAAAAAAAAAATGTTAATAATAAAATGAAAAACTTGTCAATAAGCAATGTATCGTGTGGTTGCGAACATTAAAGCTTCGATGATCTAAATTTTTTTGAATTTTGACCAATTTTCGAATAACGATCACGAATTATCTACCGTATAAGCTTCATTGTTTCTCAGCCGTTCTCGCACGTTTCATTACGTATTTCAATTAGTTGCATGTTTTGTTTTGTAATTTCCACAATTTTTACAGGCTTTTAATTTGGTAATTTGCATTGTGACACGTACATGTATATTTATAAGTTAACTCGCACAGTGCACCGGACTCAAGGACATGATGGAAAATTATTACTGTGTTGTTGACCTTTACACGTGTCCAAATACCATATGATCAAAAAATGAAACATGGTACATTGTCGGATGACGAATACTCGTGAAGCTGTGGTTCAAAGCTCATTAAATGAAACGCCAGGGGAAAGGGGTATTTACAAAGTCGTGATTTTAATTCATTTTTTATACAATCGATTTTCATTTTTTTGATCAAAGGTAATTCGAAGAATGCGAAAATTAAAGTTACATTTTTTTTAATACTGTAAAAATCGATAAAAATTTTATATTATGATAAAAAATGCTCGCAAGACGTTATTGTCAAATTGAATAATTTTTTTTGGTAATTCATCTCATTGTCAGATGATTACATAAGACCAAGGTCATTTCGACAGGTGATTTTATGCAAATTTTAATCAACTAAAATACTCTAAAAACTCCTCTCGAAGAGATTATTAGAAAAAACTTCAAAAGGAGCTTTAAAAACACGAAAATTAATTTTAAATTAAAATAAAAACCACTTTTCAAAATGCCCTCGTATTTTAAAAGTCACCCAAAATAATCACGAATACATAGATTAATCAATAAAATAAATTTCAAAAATTACTGGAAAATATTAAAAATGAAATCAAGTACAAAAAATAAGAAAAAATTTTCAATGAATTTAAAATCACTTAAATTACGAGGAAATCCGAAAAATCGTAAATTAAATGGATATTTCAAACGTCGCCCTATCTACTTCCCTCCCCCCTCCATTCCGACATTTCAACTTGACAAAGAACTTGAAAATACAAAAAAAATCGTAAAAATGACTAATTACACCAGGTGTTCTGGGCACATATCCCCACCAAAATTATGCAATCGCAATTAACCGTTCGTTTCTCGAGACAGCAAACTTGGCCAATTTCAACCTTGAAAGGGCAACGGGATTTAATCTCCGATTGGTTAAATTTGTTATATTTCGGTGGACGATCTTTCAAGCGTAATTAACAAAACTATGTTTTTTATTGTCAAGCGATTCTCAGTTTTATTCCCCCCCCCTCTCTCGCCAAGCATTGCAGCTCTATGATCCGTTAAGGACAAAAGCTGGCTGAGGGCAAATGTTTTGGGTTCTCCTCTTAATTCGTGCATAATACTTATTTTTTGAGCAAAATAGGAGAAAATTATCATTATTTTCAAATAATTTGAAAATTTTCAGCCTCTTTCAAATTGGCAGGATCCGGGGTAAAGTGACCCTTGGCTCTTTCCCCCTCCCAACAGCTCTGATCCATCGGAACAATTTGCAGATACCGATGATATCATCTTTCTGAACGCCCCCCTCGCCCTCCCATTTTCCACATACGTCATCGGCACGTATCATCGACCAGAACACCCGGTATATATAAAAATGGATGAAATAAAATAAAAAAAATGCGTCAAAATCTACACAACTACCTTAGCTTCGAAGGATATCTTTGAAAATACGAGTATCTAGATGGACACAAAAGCTGCTAATTTCTAATTCGGGGATTAAGATCTATTACTTGTACATACGTCTTACGAAGCTCTAATTTAATAATTTTACAAGCTTGCGCTTTGATTCAGCGATAAACGAATGAAATTATCTCGAAGCCAGAATTCTATTTCGTGCGTCTTTTCGTAGCCATATTGTTTTTTTTCATTCGCGTACAATAATACATGACGAACCTTCGAAAATACATACATATTTACACACGCGTATTCGTGTCAACCGAGAAACGCTACTTCCCGGTATAAAAACAAATGTCAACTACACGACGCACTACATCCCATCTCGGTTATTTTTTTATCCAAAAAACAACTCGTGACGGCATTTCACTTGTGGAAGTTAGGAAAAAATGAATATAAATTACACGCAATAATCAAAACACGCAATGAACGTATGCAAACAAAAGCCAATCAAATAAGTAAAATGAAAATTTCGTGTTAAATAATCACAGCAACCACAAACAATTCTGCGCAGAAGTTCGCTTACCAACAAGTAGTTCAATTATACTAATACGGCTTACTCTAATACCTTCGGATGTAGCATCGTCTTGAGCATAACATAACATGAAAGCTGCAAAATAAACATCGCGTTAATTACATCGCCTCATCTAACCCAGCCACCATTTCACTTACGTTCTTGATCAGAACCATCGTCTAATTTATCATCTTTACTCTTCATAAATGGGAATTTTCGACTAAACGAGAAATTCTTCTTCTTCCTATCCAGAGTCGAAGACTGTAATCAAACATCGCGATTAAAATCCGCGTCACAGCTCAAGCTGCACTCGACCAACTAACCCTGTTATCGAGCATCACCGGAACGTGACCTTGAAACTTGACCGTTCTATCTCTCGCCCTCTGTTTACGCTCCCATCGCCGCTTCGACGGTATAATCCCGATACCTTCTTCGTTGCCGGATGGCAAAACGCGACGAGCTTGCCACCACTCGTCGTCGCTGGCGTTGGTCACGTGTAATATATCGCCGAACTGGAACGACAATCCTCTACTAGGCAGGCCGTCGTCTTTATACGGATCGTATTCGAAAAGCGCTCTGTAAAATCCCACAACGTTTCACTTGTGCACGTTACCCATCGGCTTCAACTTCTACCACGCACTTACCTCACGTATAACGATCGTTTTTGCGACGTCCTCAACAACGTACCCGTATTCGAAACTTGTTGCTTTAAATCCTGTATTTTCGCCTCAAATCTGTGATACTCGTCCGGTCTATGCTGCACCGTCAACGTCACCGTTTGTCCGGCGTTCTTTTGAAAATACATACAATTGAGTACTCCATCTCAAACCACCACATAACAACCTTTTCGGACTCACCTTCAACGCCAAAGCTGCATCTTCGTGATTAGCACCTTGTAAACTGCCTCCGTTCACCGTCAATATTTGATCGCCGCGTTTTAAATTGCCCGCCAAATCGGCAGCGCCTCCGGCCAGTATAAAAGACACGAAGATACCTTCGCCTTCTTCACCGCCCACGATATTGAACCCGAGTCCGGTCTGGCCTCTGGTTAGCACCACAGTTCGTACGTCTTTCGGCTGCTGGCTAACGTCTTCGGTGCTGACCGCGCGCGACGAAGCGTTCTGATAAGGTTTATCCAGCGTCGTATTGGAAGCGTGCGAATTCGGACGCGAATTCGTTACACCGATAGCTGCAACGTGATGAAACAATTCGTCAATGGGAGTTGGAAAGCAGTTACGAATGGAGCAAGGTGAATTACTGGAATTACCGCGTCGTAAAATAATTCGCTAATCGAAAAAAAATGCTATTTTCGGATTACAATTCGCGAACGTATTCGATATCACCACGGATTGCCGCAGGTCGTAATTATATTTTTTGAATTACCCTCAAATCACCCGTTTGTAGATGGAATTACGCGCATTTATCCGAATTTAACCGAAATTGCCTACATTTACCACGAATTATCACAAATCACCAGTAACTACTCGTATAAACCAAGAATTACCGGTAATCACCTACTTTTACCGAAAAATGTAGGAAATTACTCGACGATCAGTATTCATTACAATTACTAAAAGAAAACTGTTTTCAGCATAAATCATCCGTAATAACCAAATTACCCAAATAAAACTGATAATTACTCGTATTTATCGGTAATTACCAGTATCAACGGAGAATTACCGGTAATTCTCTATATTTACAGCGAACTACCGGTAATTACCAATATTTACGGTGAAGAGTGGAAAATTATTCGTTCATTCATATTTACCACAATTACTAGCTAAGATCTACTTTTAGCATAAACCACCTGTAATAACCAGTATTTACCAAAAATTACTGGTAATTACCGCAATTTCCAGTAATTACCTACATTGACCGCGATTTACTAGCACCAAGAATTACAAATTACCGCCACTATCAGAAAACGACCAGACTCCTCTTTCTTTGAAAAAAAAAAAAACACTGTAATCCACATACTACTGTATTTTTGGCCACTGTAACCCGTAATTTACGGTAATCACCGGTAACGACGGTAATTATTACAAATCATATTGTAACTGAATTACCACGGTTTTGGGCATTTCGATAATTTTTTGGTAATTCAACATACTCATAAGTAATTACCGTAATTTTTAGTAATATACCATGAATTACTGTAATTACGGTAACTAAGGCTGATATACTATGAGTTACCGTAATTACAGTAATTAAGGCTGATATACCTCGAATTACCGTAATTACGGTAATTAAGGCTGATATACGATGAATTACTGAATTACAGTAATTATGCCTGATATACCATGAATTACCGTAATTACGGTAACTAAGGCTAATATACCACGAATTACCGTAATTACGGTAATTAAGGCTGATATACGATGAATTACCATAATTACAGTAACTAAGGCTGATATACCCTAAGTTACTGTAATTACGGTAATTAAGGATGATATACCATGAATTACCGTAATTACGGTAATCAAGGATGATATACCATGAATTACCGTAATTACCATAATTAAGGCTGATATACCATGAGTTACCGTAATTATGGTAATTAAGGCTGATATACCATATTTTGACACAATTACTGTCATTTTAAAAAAAAATACCACGTTTATGCTCAATTAAGGAATTTTTGGTCCAAAAATGTAGGAATGAGCAATTATGGTAATAACCAGGTAATTACTGTAATTTTTTGTAATTTAATGTATTTATGAGTATTTACAGTTAAAATTGGTAATATACCAAGTTCTTGTGTGATGACCAAACTTCAGAAAGTTCAGTGTGTTTATGAGTAATTACGGTAATTGTTGGTAATATAACCCGTATTCAGGTAATTACGGTAATCGAAATTGATACGTCACGTTTTCACACAATTATAAGAATTTTTGGTCATGAAGTGCATACAAGAGTAATTACGGTAATTGTCGGTAATTTACCATTTTAATGAACATTTACGGTAATTTCTGGTAATTTGATGTAATTAGGGTCAATTCTGGTAATTTTTGGCAAAATACCGCGGTTTTTAAGCAATTACAGTAATTTTTTGGTAATTTAATAAGTTCAAAGTAATCTTGATGATAGTTAGTATCATGTCACGTTTATAAGTAAATTCTATATTAATTTTTGATGCAACATGTTTTCAAGTAATTACCGTAATTACTCATGATGTAACGTGTTTTGCGGTAATTACCGCAATTTTTGGTGAAAGAGTGTATTTTTTCGATAAATATTGCCAGATTTGTAATTATATTGGTTATTTACGAGGTAACTTTAGCTATCTGAAATCACATACGGATGCGAACATTCATACGATAGAATTTTTAATTTCGCTGTGATAAAAAACGATTCTCTACGTCTGTTGGGAAACATTCGACATTTTTAATACAACGCCGGCTTATGCAAACGCGCCGGAAACCGCTCGCCGATTCGTTTCACCCAACGTCGGGCGATTTCTGCGAAAAAAATCCACCGTTACGATTACCTCATCTACGTTTCCCGGCGTAATTTCGTCATCGCGGCTGGTTTACGTTCACACACACGGGAATTACGTCACATAAAGAGGCAGCGTACGCGGTCGCCGGCGGAAAACCCATAATGTATACTCGAATCAACACGCACGTGTACGTGTGAGTTGTAATGTTCGCGAGGTGTTTTTCGACGATGCAGATAAAGGTGTTTACACGCGGATTTAACTCGTTTCGCGGCACTCGAGCGTATGTCTTTAAATGGGCGACATTTTCGAGTACCTCGAGTATCCGCGTCGTTTTCGCAACAATGTAAACAAACACCGACGAGACGACGCGTATTAATTGCGGGTGTATTTCAGATTTTAGGCTTATTTCGACGCGGAACTCGAACGAGATAACGTAATTACGCGACGATTTAATTTAGATAAGTTAATTCGCGGCGTAATTTCGAAAAATAGACTGCTAACTCGACGGAGTAATTGAAACGAGTTAGCGTAACGATCGAGTTAAATCGATATCGATTAATTTGCCAGCTACGCTGCCGCTTCCGCGGCGGAAACGGTGGAAATATCGAGCGAGACGAATACGCGATAATTATGGACGCGAGCCGGAAAACGATGATTTTTACTCGTTTGCGTACAGGATGAGATTATTTTTAAACACTTACACGGATGCGGACTGCTGGGTGCGATCGGCGGGTACATTTTACCCACCACTAATATAACTCGGTCATGAGTCGCCTTCAAAGTGGCCACCGCTTCTTCGTGCGTAACATTTTCCAGATTTTTTTCGCCGTGCTGTAATTAAAATAATGTTGAAAAACAAACTGTATTGCGCATAGGTACGCGGTCGTGCACATGCGCAGGCGCACGCGCGCGTAACGAATTCATTGTAAAGTAGGGCCAAACGAGAGAAAAAAAATCTCGTAAACAATGCTTCGGAAAGCGATCGGAAAACACGACGGGGGAATTTTCAACATTGGTATTCTTGGTTTTTTTTTTCTCTCGAAGACGTGCGAATAAATTTGTTCATTACCAAAGTATTCTTGACGGCGACTAATTTATCTCCGACGGCTAAGCGACCATCAACTTGGGCTGCGCCGCCGTCCATGATTTTCGTTACGTAGATTCCATTGTCGCCGGGTATATGCTGGTTGCCTATACCACCGGCTATACTGAACCCGAGACCTTTATTGCCTTTTAGTAATTCTATTTCTAATATGTTGCTGCTCTTCGAGGCGGTAGCCGTGGAGGTTTTTCTTCGTCTTCGTTTCACGTACTGCATGTTCGACGATGAAAACCAAACAAAAACAACGATTAACGATGAAACGACCGAAATTAAACGAGGTTACTATGAAATGACTTATTCGATATAACGTCGCGTCAGAAACGAGGAATTCCAAATATGTAAATCGATCATTGCAATTATCAGTAATGGATGAAGTCATCATGTATAGACGTTACACCGAAAATAGCACGGTAACTTACGAGTAACTTGAGGGGTGCCGGAGGAGGAGGGCAAATGTAAAGAGAATGTCCGAGTCGATGGTAATCGATAACCAAACAGTTGATAAATTACTACGAATAACATTGATAAAATTATCGAATTATCGGTGGATTACGAAAAAGCTAGATTATTAATTCCTTCAACGAGCCGATAAAAATCGATTTTTTTTACAAATCGATTATCGCAAAATATCATTTTTTTTTAGAAATTGAACGCATAAAATAGAAAAATCTCAATTTCCCAAACAAAACGAATCATTTTTGGAAATTCAATCCAACATATACACGTATCAACTTATCGATTATTTTTCTCAAAACATCGAAATTACTTAAAATCGATTACTTTTATGATCAAAAATATTCACGTCGAGTAGCAAATCGTTTTCAGCACGAGATCAGTCGATTAGAGAATTTTTCAAGTGCAATAATCGATAAAACTCAAATCGATAATTATTTGAAATCGAATATTAAAATGGATATAGATGATTCGATTTTTACAAGATCGATATTTCTGGCATCGAATGAAAAATATCGATTTAATTCATGATTAAAATGTCGACAAAAAAAATCATGTTTGTAATCAAAAAAAATCCATCATTTTCGATTATTGAACTCGATTACTTTCCAACAATCGATTATTTTCGATATCGATTCCAAAAATATCGATTTTTTGGTACTTTAAGTAATGAAAAATCGATTTTTAACTCCAAGTCGATAATTTTCCATCACTGATTACTTTCAAAATTGAATGAAAGATAATTCGTGCTTCGTCGTATTGCGGGGTAACTTTGAAAATATAGGTTAACTTTGATAAAAATTCAACCAACGCGATTGAAAAGCAATTTGGAAACGAATTTTTTGTATTTTTAATACGAAAAAATCTCTGAAATTCTTAGAAGTTGTTTAAATTGCTGAAATCCGAGTAAAAAATGCATTTCAAAGTCACCCCAGTTGAGATTGATTTTTTGTCTCAAGAAAATCACTTCATCCTTCCTTTGGTTTCGCGTTTAAGATAATTCGTTCGATTTTTGATCATCGATCGATTCACTTCCGACGTTGAAAATTAATATACGTAAATACAATTTGGAAAAAGGACGAATTTTCGTTAAATTTTCACAGATTTTGGACATTTTAATCAATTTTTCGACCATCGAATACAAACTACATCTATTTCAAAGAATTTTCGAACATTCTCAGTCGATTACGGGCAACCTGAGGATTTCACGAATTCTCGATCTCATCGTCGCACATCCTCTCCGCCTCCCCCGCAACCTCCGCACTTATTTTACTCACCAACGTGACCGAATTTCCGGCCTTTTTCAAAGCTTCGACGGCGGTACCGTGGGGTACGTTGACGACGGAGGTGTTATTGACCTTAACGATGATATCGTTAACTTGCAACCGTCCATCGGTGGCGGCCGCGCCTCCCGGTATCAATTTGGTAATATAGATATCGGTTTCATCGCCGATATGCGGATTATCGGTACCGCCGGCGATACTGAAGCCCAATCCGGGCCCCGCTTTTTCCAACGTGATCTCCTCGAATTCCCATTCGGACGGGCCACCGTTGACCTGCGAGAAATCATTGTTAATCGACTGTATGCAAATTTACGTCATTCGTCTTTTAAACTCACCAATGAGCTGTCGGTTTGATGGAGAGCTGAGTTCGCCTGCGGAACGGAAACAAAATTAGAGATCATTGCGAGCTTTTAGTTGATACATGTACACCAGCTGCGTCAACGGCGTCACTTACTTTTTCTAAATTTTGCAAAGACGAGACTCTTTTCGTAAATAACCCATGAGAAGGTCGCTTTTTCCTTCTCAACGACATTTGCACAAAAGCTGGCGATATTCGTCGACAGGCAGAGTGAAAAAATACGACGTACACGTATGGTACTACTTACACCATATTCGTTACATTTCACCTAATTATCGATTACTCGCGTACAATCTGCGCGACGTCTACACTACGCACTTCAAACACATCTACACCATGAAACCGCAACGAACCCAACGCGATATTATATTTTCCATGATAACACCCGAAAAAAAAAACAAAAACGCAATGACACGAAAACACTCAAAACGCACAATTAAACTGTGTGCGTCGTGTAAACGCCTATAATCGTGTACATATACGTCGCAAGATTTCCAACTCTAAGACACACCCACCTGTTGCCCCGCAGTAAATAGAACGCAACGACTCAGCACAGGTAGGTAGATCGAAGCCGGTTTCCCACAAAGAGTCGCCGTCGACGCGATAGATCGCGGTTGCGTTACGCGTCCCTGCATGACGTCATCAAGCGTACCGAAGCCATACCTGATATAAACGAGATGGTGATTCTTGGTAAGCCGTGTTTGACGTCATTTTTCACGTTTCCATTCGCTTCGCAACTGTTTCGATAATAACGCGTCCATGGTTACCGACGCTAACTACCGGCTTGACAACCGAATACCAGTGTGAACCGGTTGAATGGCGTGTACCAAGTCGTGCGAAAATCTCGGAACCGTTTTATACACAAAGATATAGCCCGGGAGTTCGTACAGAGAAAGGAGTAAATTTTGGACTCTTAACTTTTTTTCATATCTCGTTAAATTTTTGAGAAATCGCAAAAAACCCAATTTCAGTGTAAAAAAAGCTCCTGGACCATGGAAGGAGCTCAACACAACAGTAAGAGGATCCTCTCAGATAATTTTTCTACTAAGAATATTTTTTTGAATTTCTCTCATCCACTTGGTCGCATATTCTGGTGTTTTTAACCACACAAAAAGGTTAACAAAGCACAACTTTTTACAAAAAACTTGGAATTAATTTCATGAAACTATTTTCAACTCCCAAAAAATAGGTGAAAACCGTTTTTACGAAGGGTGGTCAAACTTGAAAATTAAAGGGGCACCGAATTTTTGAACCTGTAAATAATAACTCGAAGAATTCTGCTGGTAGAAAAAATTTGTGAATTCATTTTTGTAGATCTCATTGCGTACAGGGTGTTCCGCAACCAGTGCACCGCCTTCATACTCATGACACAGGTACCCAAACTATGCAAGTATATGTATGGTTGCCTTTCCTATTTTTGAAGGGATAAAGTCATGTTCCCATGAAGGTTAATTTTGCAAAACGTCGTAACTCAGATGTTCATGTTCCATCTAATTCTAAAACTGAAGGAGCTACAACAATTTGAAAAACAGTATACTTCACGACTCCTTCAATTTTCGTGTTAGGCAAAATTTGCATGGGTACATTATCGTTGGGATTTTTAGGAATTACAAAATGGGATATCGTTGTTTTGCCTAACTCTGAAATTAAAGGAGCTGCAATCATTTTTTACGATTTTTATTCTCTGCTCCCTTTTTTAAATGGCTGTAGCTCCGTAAATTTAGGAGTCAGGCAAAGCTTTGACATTTGATTTTGTAGGCATTGAAATTTCAACCAAAAACGAGTCTATGTAAATTTTGTCTCACATGAGAATCGAAGGGGTTATGAATTGTAGAAATTTTGTAATTGCTGTGGCTCCTTCAATTTTGGAGTTAGATGAAACATGAAAATTACTGATTTTGTACGGGTAGAAAAGTTCTACAAAAAGCTCCCAAAAAGTTTGTCTATCTACATTACCAACCAAGTTACAACGTTAAGAAAAGTTTCATTTCAGTTTCTATTTTTTAATAAATTTCAAATGGTTGTAGCTGCTTCATTTCTAGAGTAAGGCAAAAAAATGTCTCAGGTCATGAAAATTGAAACAATAATGTACTTATGCAAATTTTGCCTAACATGAAAATTGAAGGAGTTATAAAGCACATAAATTTTTAAATTGTAGTAGCTCCTTCAATCTTAGAATTAGATGAAACATGAACATGACTTATTTTGTAGGGTTTTGAAAATTTCTACAAGAAGTTTCAACCAAAATTCGTCCCTCTTTATTACCATCTGAGTTACGACGTTTGCAAAATTAACCTTCGTAGGAGTATAACTTTGTTCCTTCCAAAAATAGGACAGAAAACCATATATATTCTTGCATAGTTTGGGTAGCTGCATCATGGGTATGAAGGCGGTGCACTGGTTGCGGAACACCCTGCACAGCAAAATCAGTTTTTTTATATCGTTGCCTAATTTCTGAACTGAAGGATTAACGAAGCGAAAATAACTTCCACGCGATGTAGCGCCTTCAATATTGAAGATATGCAAATTATGTTTCATCTTCTTTTGTAGAACTGATCAAAATCTACAAAAAAGGTAATGATAAAATTTCGCATACCTCTAGGATTGAAGGCACTACATCGCGTGGAGATCTTATTCGCTTTGTAACTCCTTTAGATTAGAAATTAGGCAAAAACATCAAATAACTGATTTTATTGTACGTAATGAGATGTACAACAATGTCATTACAAATTTTTTCTATCAAGAGAATAACTCGAGTTATTGAGTGCGGAAAAAACGATGTATTTACAAATTCAAAAATTCGGCGTCCCTTCAATTTTCAAGTTAGACTACGCTTCATAATAATGCTTTTGTCTATTTTCTGGAGTACTATCTACCGGTGAAATATTGTGCATCAATCGTTTTTCACCCTGTACAGTCGTCATTATACCAAAAAATAAACATATTATGGCTTGTTTCAGTTTCCACAGCGTTATCTTCTCGACCTCAGATACTGAAGTAAAGCAAGATATGCATATAAATCATCAATTTCAACTCGTCTCCCAACACAAATTTCCATTTCATGGAAATCATCGCGTTTCAATCACCTCCTAAACTTCTACGAGAGCCTGTTCGCCACATCGATGGTGCAACAATTGCCTAATCGGTTCGCCGTGAAAAAGCTCCTACGCTCGTTAAGATCGCAATAGGTGTACCATCTAAGAGACACGGGTTTGCACCCAAAATAAAAATCAATTTGTTACTTACGACATCATCTTCCAAGGACACATTACTCTGCCAACTATCTGAGATATTAATCTGAAATCAAACAATAACCATATACATTTCGGATCTCTTGCATTGGCAAAAGCTCGCAAACCCTTCGTTTTTCGTTGAATTCTTCATACACCCCTGAATTCTCACGGACACCCACCTTATTACGAATACACTTATTCGACGTTGAGTATCTCACATCAACCAGCGAATAAAACCGCAACACGTCCTCTTCTTTACTCATCACCGAGAGAATCACTTCGCAAACGAAACGCATATCGGCACATACCGCAGATAATCCGCGCGAAAATCGCACAAATCAATACGCAAGCTGGTAAGTACGCCGTTTATATACAACCCCGACCTCTCAACACCCCGCTCGAGACTGCTGATGAAGCGACTGACGTCAAATGTGTTGTGCCTGGTACACGACGGTTTTCCATAAATCATGCATAACCTTTCGGTGATTCCGCCTCGCCCCTTTCTTCACGCAACCCTGGTTTCACGTGAAAAAGCTACCCTGTTAATTAAATTCTATCGTACGTGATTATCGACGTGATGATGTGAGCCGTGATGATTCAAATCCGAACGTGGCTGCCCGATGAAATCCGCTTCGTCGTCGATGACCGGCTGGGGCGGCGACGGTGGCGGAGGGAGTTCTTCGTCTTTGTATTTTTTCTGCAAAATCCCAAACACGTCAAAAAATCTCGTACCGATCGAATAATTACTCGAGATATACGCGAACGCGGCGCTGCGAGATTACCACAACGTGTTCCCAACCCCATCGCATCCCAATCCCTGACACGCTGCCCCGTCATCGTGTACGTCGAGTATTTATCAACTTAATGACTTGTTGTGCGCTTCGTCGTTCTTTTGCTCGCGTATCTAGCTGCACGCAGCCCTCTTCGCCTTGCCTTCAACTTTCATACTCTTTCGCACACGTCACGTCTCAGACAACGAACGAACCGGAGCGTACCTTGTATACATAGTTATAGCGGGTACGTGTACGCTATGCACGTAACGATAGCGGTAGTATCCTTATTAAGGTGCGCGCAACTATTTACCCTGTGCCCTCACCCGGTCACCCCTTTTTCCACCTTCGTTGAGTTCAACCCGTCGCGCCCGAGCCAGAAATTCGCTTCGTTTATAAAATTACACGAGTATCTCGATTTCTTCCCTTTACTTTTCAGCCCCCCTCACGCTCCGTGATGGTTGGAAACTTCGTTAAAGAAAAATCTCCAACTTGGAGGTTTCATTATTTGTTGTGTTTCTCGATTTTTTCATCGTGCTTTCAAAATACTCATACATGCGACTGATATTTCGCCAATCAACAGCCAAAAACATAATCAACTGGCTAAAAGAATCGGATATGATAAGACAGGCGAAGATTCATTAGCGAACGATCTCCAAACCAGCTTAAATGCATTTTTGAATAGAATTATATCGATTATTCACCAAAGTAGTACACAAGTGAATCGAATCATTCAAATGAACCGTTCGCGAACGAATCAATTCATTCGAATAAATCGTTTGCGAACAAATCATGTCTCTCGAATAAATCATTCACTAACAAAACAAATCACTCAGATGAATCGTTCACGAACGACTAACATTATTCAAATGAATCGTTCACAAACGACTTGAATTATTCAGGTAAATTATCCTCAAACAAACTGAATCGCTTGAAGAGTTTGTAAACAAATCGAATCATTCAAATAAATCATGAATCGTTCACGAACGACTAAAATGATTTAGATGAATTGTTCACAAACGACTTAAATTATTTAGGTGAATCGTTCTCGAACAAATTGAATCGCTTGAATTAATCGTTCGTGAACAAATCAAATCACTGAAATGAATCATGAATCGTTCACGAACGACTAAAATGATTCAGATGAATCGTTCACAAACGACATAAATTATTCAGGTAAATCATTCTCGAACAAATTGAATCGCTTGAATGAATCGTTCGTGAACGAATCAAATCACTCAAACGAATCGTTCACAAACAACTAAAATTATTCAGATTGATCGTTCTCAAATGAATCGCATCGCATTTGCGAACGAATTAAATCGCTCAAGTAAATCGTTTGCGAATAGATCGAATCACTCAAATTAATTATTCGGGAATAAATCATATCGTTCGAATAAATCGTTCATAAACGAATCAACTCATTTGAATAAACCGTTCATGAACGACCAAACTATAACAAATAAACCTCTAAAAACAGATAATCACAATCACGGGTAAAATTCGCGACTGAAATTTCATCCACCTAACGAATCATTCTCTGAACGATATTCACGTTTAAACGAACGATACCGCTCATCTAACCTAAATCCGATTCTAAGCCAAGTTAATCCTTTTTTACGGCTTTATCAACCCAACACCCATTAAATGTGATATATTTACCTGCGTAAAACTGGAGTGATGGTCATTGGTAATGATTGTAGGCTGATCAAAAAGGGCCTGAGTTAATGGCAGTAGCGACCCTCTAAGTTCAGAGTTTATCTAAAAGGACAAAACAAAAACACATTATATTTTCTCGAAACATTTAACACAAAATTGCTTATTCCCAACGCCGCCAAAAAATTCCCTTATCTCGCGATTCAACTCCGTCACTATTAAGGTACCGGAAATGCACCTCGTACCAGGGCAAAGAGAGTAGACGTTCTTTATCGAACCACTCGGTATTTACAAATTACATCGCGTTTCTTTACTCTCAGGTAACATATTTGCTATTCGAGCCGCAGACGAAGGGAATCCGCAACATTATCTCGGGGCAATTTTTCGCGTCGTTTAATTTCGCTAGCACGAGCTTGGTTCTGAAACATTTACTTTCTGTCGTTCATTGCGAGCACCTTGCTTGATTTTTCACACTATCTACTCCCGTAAGAATTCTCGAGTACATTGTAACTCCATTATTGGCGGCGGTCGTTTGCTCTAATTCTCTCGAGATAGCATCTTTTGAATTCCGCGTACATATCGTCACCATCAAGCGTCATAACGTCAATTTTCCACGAAAAAAAAAAGGTAAGAAGCACAGAGACGGTGATACGGTGTCAAGTACTTGACGCAGCTCAACTTCAACAACGGCATAAAAATGAATATCAATTGCGCGGCCAGCAATGCCCCGTATTCCTGCCCCAATCGAAAATCGTGTTACATTCTGCGGCATAGATCGATACACGGCGTCGCAAAAGGTACTACGCTTAATTACCGCATTCATTAACCGAAACATTAAAAGCCTTCGATTTAAATTCCTTTGAAAGCGATCTCGAGTTTATGACCGAATTAACGTTGTATATTTGGCGCGGCGTCCGCCAAGAGCTTTTGTACAGCGAAAATGTCGTATAACCTGCATTCCTCCCTTCGCCCCCCTGCGATTTCGTTCCGCGTCGTTAGAAGTTGATTTCCGAAACGTGCATACGTCGACGTGACGTTCGGTTTTAATTTTTCAAATTAAATTCGAAATCTGGCGGGTTTTATCTAGATTTAATTCTTGGCTCGGATGCGTCAATTAAACGACCGCTTAGATAAGGCTGAATTGTGTAATTAGTCCTTGTTCAGACGTATCTAGCGCCGATGTTGAATTATTCGAGGATTCGATTACGTTTAATGTCGCAGATGAGCGATTTTTTTCAATTGCCAACCCTTAAATACCCCAAAATTTTCGTCTAACTTCATATCCAGTCTTACAACAGTGACACACTTGAACGATCACACAGATAAAACCTCAGATTCAATTTTCATTTCACTACATCAGCTGTACCTCCCCTTCCTCCCGAACTTAAATCAAATCAGAACGCCAAAACTCAAAAAAATCTATTAATTTCACTGTAAATGTGTCACGGATCAAAAAATTCGTTAATTTTCCATAGCAGAAGGTGATTCCCATATGAAAAAATAAAAGGGGAGGTCGATCGGTGAACGCAAGAACCTCCTCCTAAGGCGTGGCTAACACTAGAAGAGGCGGAGCTCGCAAAATGGGCGGATACATCGTTTATAGTGGTTCTCAAACTATTGCAAACCGTTTCAACGTCAGTTTAACGTCACCCTCCCAAAACTACAAGTAAATCATGCCCCCTCAACCGACCCAGTCACCATTTAAAAGGAACATACCCTCAATCACGGTACGTTCTCCCTTAAAAAACTCATTCAACCCCACCTCCCGATCCATCAATCGACTTATATCGTGTTTGTAAATAATTCCACATATTTTCAGGCACTCGCAAAAGCAACCTCCGTCTCTAATTCATACCACAAGCGCAATCTGTAAACAAACCCGAGCTACGAATAAATATCCGCCTTCGATACAATTTCCACGTCGGCTACACGACCAGAAATGAAATAAGAAACAATTTACCGCTATTGCATAATTTTCCCAAGCCGTGAATACGATTTCAACATCAATGTCGAGAGTTCCATCTTTCGAAATGGTGTCGTGGCGTCATAACCGAACAAATACGCGTTTCACGAGGCGTGGCGAACGCGTAAAAAGGACGAAATGTAAATAAAAAATAAGATGTCGTCGAATGTAAAAAGGAAAAGGGCCGGATTCACTGAGGGCGCGAAATTACAATTACTGATGTCAATTTGACGTTCAATTGAAGTGATTGCTTTCACAAGAATGTTACAAAGGGAGATTATTTTGAAGAGGGATTTCCGCAGAGTACCTTGACCTTTGCATATGACCTATTAACCTTTTTAATACTAATCGACCTTGGAAACAAGACAGGTTATAAATACATTTTTGCCTAACTACGATAATAAGGGGCATACGAGTGTTTGAAAACTTCAGGAGGTCATACTACTCAAATTTATAAATTAGGTCAAACATGTATATGAACTTTTTTCAAGGCATTTGACCATAAGAACCAAAAAGGTCATTAGCGACTTTCGTCCAACTGTCACGGCTGGGGTGATGGCGTTTAAAATCTTTGGAACCACTTATCACCTGTAATACGCGAATTAGGACAATTTTCAATATAACCTTTTTTATTCTACTCAAAAAGACGAACAAAAAAGGTCATGAGCAATTTTCATCTTACTGTCGAGGATACGGTAATACATATAAGCGTTTGAAAACTTAGAGAATCCCCTATCATGTTATTTATGCAAATTAGGTCAAATTTGCATACGACCTTTTTTATACTACTCGACCAGACGAACAAAAAAGGTTTTACACAATTTCCCTCCAACTATCATAATAAAAGAAATGCGACAATTTAATACTTTTTGAAAACTCACCACCCCCCAAAACGCCGACCTAGGACACACATCCAATTTATATTTTCCCACAAAGGAGGTTCGCGTTTACGAAAAAAAGTCGCCAATTTCATTGACACATCAAAGGGTCCAATGGCTCTGAAAGCCATCATCGTCTTCAACGTACTTTCAGGCGAAATGAATCAATAATTTCAGTATCTTTTTGCAGTATTTACAGAAACACACAAACTACCCTCCTCCTTCTCTCTTCTTCCCTCCTTAACGCATGAATATACTTCTACTACCACACAAGCTCCTCATTTCGTTGACCTCGCAAGCATAACGCTTCCAAACGGTCAATTTCTTCTTACTTTTTGGAACCCAAATATGAAAATTCCTCGATGCCATACTCGCGCAGTTATAACACCTTGGGCAGGCTGCGGTTAAGAATTTCCCATCACGTAATCAGACCTAATGATTCAAACCGAGAATAACGACCATAAAGAAAGATCTCGTAAACCGCCACGGCCCATCCAGTTCGCCAAGCCACTTCACGAATATTCCTCCGTCTCACGACCTCATTACTTGTTGAATTACTCACCGAAAAAAAAATCCCTTACACGCCCATACAAAAGATCAAATCGTCGAAGCGTATCTTCGAAAAAACTTTTCGCAGTGTTTAGAGTAGGTGGAGTTTACTTGTGAACGCATTTAAAAAAAAAAACTTTCTACTTTCCCAGGGATTTGGATACGTTGATAAGCTGCAGGTAAGTTGTTTCAGGGCCGACGGCGGGGTTAAGTAAGCGTCGCACCGAACGACCTTACTATTTTTTCGCTCGAATAAAACACCAGCTTTGTATAAACTTTATCAAGTCGTATTTTACACGTTTACTTTGGTACTTTCGTTTCATTTACCGCCCATTTCTCTCCGTGTAATTTACGCGCTGCAGAGTCGAATTCGCCAAAGCGGACTACGCGTCGTCGCAAATCTTCAAAGTAATTAGATGATTGATTCGTTTGTACGACTTGGAAGTTTCGAGGAAATAATTCATTTTTGTCGTATTTTTTTACGCTGTTTCACCTATCAAATCGAAAAATTTTTCAAATTGGATACGCCATTTTGAAAGATACACGTACTCGAAATGCGAATTTTGACCTCCTCATCCTCCCCTTCCCGGTAATCATAATACGATTAGTGAAAATATCATTTTTATGACTGGAGAAAAATTCGTGAGAATAAATTCAATTATGACGTCATTGAATAACTTGAAATTCGTGGGAAAAATTACGTTAATTTTTAGCTGAATAATTCTTTTACATTTTCTTCTATTTTTTTACATTTAAATTGTTTTTTTGATTTCGTTTTACCATTTTTTCTAAATTTTCACCTATTTTTTAAGATAAAAAAAAAATAATTTCCACCATATACAGAAATTGAGGCTCGTAGTGTTTTCTTTTCGAGGGGAGGGGGGAATTGAAAAACATTAAATTTGAAGTCATCAATTTCAAAATAAACAAAAAATTTTCTTATTTAGTTGATTCTTCGGGGAAAAAAATGCAAATGACCTCAAATTTTTTTATTGGACTAAGCACAGGATTTAATTGGCTTCAATTTTTCAATAATCTATTTTTGTAATTTTTACGACTGGAGAAAAAATCCATCATGACGTCATTAAATAATTTAAAATTCGTGGGAAAAATTATGTCAATTTTATGTTGAATAATTTTTTTCATTTTCTTCTATTTGTTTACTTTTAAATTGTTTTTTTGATTTCGTTTTACCATTTTTTCTAAATTTCCACCTATTTTTTAAGATCAAAAAAAAAAATTTCCACCATATACAGAAACTGAGGCTCGTAGTGTTTTCTTTTCGAGGGGAGGGGGGATTTGAAAAAACTAAACCTCAAGTCATCAATTTCAAATTATGAAAAATTTTCTTACTTAGTTGATTATTCGCTCAAAAAATATGCAAATAATTTGAAATTTTTTCATTGGACCAAGTACAGAATCGACCAGTTACAAGAAAAAAACTAAATTTAAGCCATTTTAGCCCAAAATCACGAAAAAAGCTTTTTTAAGTACACATACACCAAAAACTAACTAGCGAGGAGTTCATTTTGTAGAGAATTTAACGAGCTTTGATTTTGAGCCACGCTATTTTCCTGGTTAAACAGGTTTTCGCGAAAATACAACCGCACAACTGATCTCAGGAGGACGGGATCCACAAAAATGGAATTTTGCGAGCACGATATTTTATCGCCGAGTACAAAATATAATAAAAAGAATTAAATTACAGGTGAACATCGCGACTTTTCTCTCATTTCATCATTAGGTCTATTTGAGATGAAACTGGCCCCTCCAAGAGACAGAAAAACAAATCAGACACGAGAAGTATTTCCTCGAGAGAGAAAAAACACGTTCAAAAGAAAAGCCGAATTTTTAAAACGATGAAAAAATGAAAAACCATGAAATTGACATTTCCTCGATAAAAATTAAATTCTAAAAACTTTTTAAAAAAATCCATTTTTTATACTTTCGACGGCCTTTGCTCAAAAACAAAAAACTAAAATATAGGACACTTGACATTTTCGAAATTTCGCGAGCTACTTCGAATCGAACTTCCGTAGTACTCAAAATTTCGGCAAACTTTTTCGAAGAACTTTCTTCGGGAAAAATTGATACACGAGTAGATTCTTTTTAATATCGAATAGATTCTCGCGAGAAAAAATACGAAAATAAACCCGAAGGTAATTCGTTTGCACGTTTACAAAGATCAGCCATCAGATAGCTAATGTAATCTCGCAGAAGCTCCTTGTGCGGAATACGACTCCGCGATAAATCGTATTTCACACAATCCCCGACGCTTTTGTTTCATTTCTCTGACGTTTCTTTAGTTACACACCGTGTACATCGCTTCGTATCTCCTTAATTACCGCAAATTACACGCGTTAGCCCATGGCCCAAGAAATTTCGCATCTGAATTAATACCCGCGAGTAGCGTAGCTACCACGAACCACATTCCGTAGGTACATGAACCTCTATTTTTCGTTTGTTTTATTACCCGCATTTGAGCGTCTTGTAACTCGTCCACATATGAAGAATAAAACGACACAATCAAATACTCACCGTATTGTTCGAATACAATGAGATCGGTCCATTCGTCGCTTCCCACTTATTGGCGATCTGATTAGTTTCGGCAGTCTTTTGTTGAACGGATTTACTATCGTCTAATAAAGTTAATTCGTAAAATTCTTGAATATCTGAAACACACAAACACCACCATTTTGAATGGGCACACGAACCGCAGCACCATGGACGCACCTGAAGCTCTCGGCGTGTAGCCGTGGACCTCGCAATAATGCGCCCTCGGCGCCTCCTCGCGATCGCGATTACGCTTAATCCTAAACTCCATCGTTTGGCCTTGCGCATCGATCAAGGTGGCGCCTCGCGCGCCTTCGCCGGCGTCTTGACGATGACAAAACACGCACGTGTTACTTTGTAATCTCAACTTGAGAATCCACACCATGCCGAATAATGCCATATACACCTCCCGCGCCTCGTCGCGATAACCGCCCTACTGGCCTGATTTCCGAACGCGAGACGCCGCCATTCCGGCCGCTTCCGGCCGCTACCCGGTACCGGTCATCGCGCCGTACGTCCGGCCACGTTCGACATCCACATCCTCTAGATCACCGTATCCGCGTCCATCTCGTCCAGCCACCTTACGCGATCCACAAAACACCAGATACACGTTCGCCACTTCTCCGGAAACTCGAGCACAAACGCCAGCGAAAAAAATGGCAAAATTGCGAACGCGAGATAACAACGAGAGAGAGAAAAGCGCGTACTAAAATAATGCTTATTCCGAACTTGCGTGCCAACTTGTTTCGTATATAAGAGCTTTCCGCCACCGCCACCGCCGCCGCCACCGTCGCCTCCTTCGCGTCCTCGTTTCAGCACCACGTCTCTCGCTTCCTCCGCAGCATACCATCGACCACCGACCATCTTTCTCTTAGTACACGCCGCCGTGTATTCTCGCAAACCCCCGCGAATACACACCTCGCACCCCGACACCCCCCGCCCCAACGCCAACTATCTCTCGTTCGTGAACGAATCAACTCCCGAACGACGTCCCGCGTAACCCGGAAAAATGACACAGTATTTGCGCCCTTTACCTCCTATTACTCGTGTTTCATCCCTTACCTCGTCCTCCACCAAACACCGACCTTCGCCATACCTACATCCCAAAGGTTACGTTCGCTTTTTCGCATTTCCTACACGAGCACACACACCCATACAAATACACATACGCCGCTTAAATTGTATTTTCCCAACGTGCCACCCTCCCCTAACCCTAACTTCGTCTCCGGGTCTTCTCTCCAGCCAGTTTTCATTCATGGAATTCGTCCTTTTCGCATATGTAAATACATGACACCTCCTTTTGCTCGTGCTCCTCGCGCGCCGCCCTTCGTGTATCTCTATTTTTCATCCTGTAACCTTAGTCCTCTCGCCTGTTTTACCTGAGCTTTCCCTCCGAGTTTTTATTTTTACCGCGTACCTACGTGCGCGTGTTTCTCGCGAACTCCTTTTCATCCGCTCGTTTCTCGTCGTATAACCAACTCGACACTTAATTAAAATATTTCAAAAGCCGACACGCGAACGCTTTTTTACCTCCGCCCCCCCCGCCATGAAACCCGCGCCGAATACCGTGTTGGATAAATTTCGCGTCATTTCTCATTCGCCGCCAAAATACAACGGTGCAAATGAGAAAAGGTGGAGGGTACGTATTTTCTCGGTTGAAAGATTCATTAAAACGATCGCAAGACTCGAAATAGGTATATTTTCGAAGCGAAATCGCAACCGGTGAAAAATCGAATGAAAAAAATAATGGAAGTTCAATTTCCAAATTATCGATAAACTTTATAGAGCTTTTTATGGTCGAATATTAAAAAAACACAACCACCAGTTTGCACGGTGTTAATAATGATCATTGGAAGAAAGCTCAACTTTCAAGTTTTCACAGAGCTTTTCCAGTGTGCCTGAGAAAAACAGCAATTTATCCATATTTTACTTGTGTTCATCGGTAAAGTTGGAAATTTTGATTTATAATGTTATAAATTTCCAAACAAAAAGCTCAACTTTAGAGCTTTTGATTCATTTTGGTAAACTTTACCAAGTTTATAATTGATCATGCATCAAAAAACTAATAAAATGCTGAAGTACACCAAGAAAAAGATATCATTATCCAACATTCAATACAAACAATTCAGTTTTCAAGCTTTAACGAGTTTCCATTGAGCTATGCTTTAAAATTGCCCAAATTATGAGGCAGAAACTACTTTAAGTTTGCTCAAGTAAACTACTGGAACCTAAAATATAATTTTAAGGTTTTATTGACATTTTAAATATAAAGCTCAACTTTCAACTGTTTATGACTTTTTTAAAGAAAAGCTTTTTCAGTCGTATGAGTTGACAAATGTGGTTTGGCTGAAAACACGATGATATTAAAAATCGCGTCGATAGATTAAAAAACTATTGCTGTAAAAGCTCAACATATTGCCTCTGATGAGCTTTTCTAATCATGCAGCTTGAGTAAGCATGGTTCAGCTGAGAATTTTACTCAAGCTACTCGCTCAGATGGAGATTTATCTTTTCATATCATGAAACTTTTGCTGTAAATTACCTCAAACTTTCACCACGGGTCCTCAACTTTCGAAACTTTCATGAGCTTTACTTCAAGGTAAGCTTTTTTAGTCATAGAGGCTAAACGTGACAATTTTGCTTTAGTTATCGCTACAATAATCAAGTCAATCAAACCTTTTCAGCAAAATTTCATCAAACTTTCACTACAAAAGCTAAGCTTTTGAAAATTTCTATAAAATGAGCTTTTTTGGTTATATCAGTTAAAATCTACATTTTTCTCAAAATAGAAATGCTACACTGCCACTGAAATTTGTACTCAAAGCAATGCAGCTTTCGCTATAAAAATCATTTAAACTTTCACTACAAAAGCTCAATTTTCAACTTTCAAAGAATTTTTCAACAAAATCGAGCTTTTCAGCCATGCAGATCGAAATTTGTATTTAAAATAATCCAAAATTAGGTGTAAAAATCTGCCACACTTTTATTACAACAGCTCAACTTTTGAACTTGAAATGAACTTTGGATGAAAGTGAGCTTTTTCAGTCATACAGATAAAAAATTGAAGTTTAGCTTGAAATAACATGAAAATGTGATTCCAAAACTGAAATTTACACTTTTGGAATATGCAACTTTTGCTGTAAAAGAACGTCGAGCTTTCATAGTAAAAACCGAATTTCTGAGCTTTCGATTAATTCAAATAGACTTCATTTAAGGCACATAGAAACAATTTGTTTTCAGATGCAATATCAAAATAGCAACTCGTAGCACTCATCAGAAGTTTTCTCCTAATCGAAAAAGTTCAGCTTTCAAATTCTGTCACTCTTCTAGACTCAACGCACTAATACAAGTTCTCACACGTACACGCGATTCAAAACGCGTGTAAAACGAAATTTTCGCAAAACATCCGAACTTTTGAGCTTTTAAGACCTATTGTTAATCAAACATAATGCAATTGCGCCACTTCCCACACAAATGACCAGGACGCACCGCGTAAAAGATGATAAATGCGTAAAAGTTCGACGTCTCCCCTGTCTTTTCTCGCTTTTACATCGAAATCACGCGACGGAAGCTTTTCCAGGGCGAACACGCGACCCGCCGAAACACCCTGTTTTACGACATTTTCGCCTAAATAACACGCCACGCGGAAAACTCCCCTCGCAACGCTTCGCATCGCCACCTCTACACACGCGTTTTCACCTGCTTCCCTCCCGCCTTCCAAATACGAGTCTTTAACGTCGCTTTTTTGAATACGTACTTATACGCTTGTTAAGATATTGTTCGTTGTACCTCGTCGCCCCTCTACTCTCCGACGCCAGCCAACTTTATTCTACGAAGCGCAAACCCACGGTTCGACTAGATGTATTACAAGGAAAAGATCAAATATCCATATCAATTTCAACACGCTCCTTTGATCTTTTACTCATTTAAAGCTCGCTTAATGTATAACGCCTACCACGTATTCGGCTCGTGGTCGTCCTCCATATTTCTTGTTTCAGGCGCCTTTACGACTTATACGTACTATACGAGATGGTAGCGGAGTAGAGCGGGGGAAAGGCAAGAGTACGTAGACGTGAGATTTTCACGATATATTACCTTTTCTGCCTACCGTCATCAGGGTCGTTTCCTTTCATTGGTTGTTTGTCTGTTAATCTCTTTCTCTTCGAGCCTCGTTCTTTTGTGCTATCTTTTGTTTCAATTTTACTTTTTATAATTTTTGAAATTTTGGTAATTACGAAAAAAATGAAGCAAAAATAAGAATATCAACTGTCCTTGAGTTGATGATTTTTTTCTGTGTTTTTTCGCAATTTTTCAACTATTTATTTCCTTATCCCTTCATCGATTTTAGTTCTTATACTCTCTGTCTAGTCACTGGAGCCTCCAGCTGAATAGCCATTCACTCCAATTACATCCAATATGAACTATTTTGCTGTCCAATTTCATTTTCAGTCATTCTGGAGCATTTTAAATAAACCGGAGAAGATGAAAATCAAGCTGAAAGCTCTAGAATTTCACTAAATCGCAAGTTCAGCCATGAGAGGTGATATATTACCGTTGAAAATGAAATTCTAGCTTCTTACCCAATGACTGGAGGCTCCAGCGGAATTGTCATTCACCCCAGTGACATCTAACATGAATTATTACCTATTTAGGTACTTGAGAGTAAGATGGGAGTAACTATTTAGCTGTTTATTCTCATTTCCAGTCATTCTGGAACATTTCAAATGAACTGGAGAAGATGAAAATCAAGCTGGAGGCTCCAAAACTCCTCTAAATTCTACAAAAGGTTATATATTTTTACTGTCCTCGAAACCCTAGCATTCTACTTCATTACTGGAGGCTCTGGCGGAATCTTTATTTACTCTAGCGACATCTAATATGAATTATTACCTGTTGAGGTACTTGAAAGTAACAAGGAAGGAAATACATGGCTACCTAATCTCGTTTCCAGCCATTCTGGAGCATTTCAAGTATACCGGAGAAGATGGAAATCATGCTGGAGGATTCGAAATTCCTCCAAATCCCTAAATTCCAGGATAGCAAGTTCACATCAAAGGGAGACTCAATTTTAAACATTTTTCTGAAAAAACTATTTCAAAATTTTGATATTTTTAAAGCAAATAAAATTTCTTAATTGTCAAAAATTCGTCAAAATTTGAAAAATCCACCGAAGCCGGTAAAGATTGGGCCAAAATCAAGGGCAAGACATAGGTTTCATATTGCTTTCACGATTCACCCCTTTCCTCACACTTGAGACCTATTGTTAAGTAGTCGTAATTACAAACCTGCGCAAAAACCTTTATCCTTATCTCCTCGACGATAATATCTCATCAAGTATACCCTCCTCTGAACTTCACCATCTACACAAAACCAATTTCGCTGGACGAGGCTCAACTAAGTGATAGATTTACGACGAAAGCTAAAAAATATAATCGTCGACTTACACGTCGAACGAACGGTTTCCAAGACACCACACCATAAACAAACCCTTGTGGCGAATATCGAAAACGAAGCTCTAAGGCCGATCGACACTTCTACGATCCTCGAGTGGAATTTCAATGGAAAAGTCTCATGATCTATAGGTCGATACACAATGCAACTGCGGAGTCTAGTACGAGCCTTATCAGCTTCAGACGAAACCGTGAGAAAATTCCTTCCCTTATCTAACACTTTTCGCTTCATCGAGCTAGTTCATCTCGTCAAGCATACACGTGTCCTTATACACGTCGTGTCGCGTCATTGGCATTGAAAACCGTATTGACCTCTATTTCGGCAACACCCGTGTACCTCGAAGACTTAAGGGAACGAGGTACGAGATACACTTCAATGTCGAAAAGAATTCGATACTAATGGCTCTCCGTACACCAATACCGACCATCTCGTATGCAGCCCACCATCCAAATATCACGCGTGTTATCTCAAACTGCCCGCATTGGCAACGACTCCTCAATCGACGCAATCTCCATAGCAACCATTAAGCGCGCCAGTATTAAAACGGATAAATTTAACTTGAACCATATTTAAAGCTTCGGACGATACGAAATTTTTCATTTTTTTACCTCGTCGTCCCCTCCCCCCGAACTCCTCACGACCACCGAAACATTCCTGAATTTGAAATTCCTCCGAACATCGGACAATTACCACGTGTCTTCATGATGAAGAACTTTACAAAAAAAGCAACCCCTCGGATGTCCTCCTTCTTAAATCCATCTTCCTCAGAACCCCCCATCCCACGGTCTTTCACGGTATACTACTTTATCGACCGAAAATGCAAATTATTACCCATTAAGTTGATTACAGAGGCGAAGAAAAATTACGAAATGACTCGCCGCCGCCGGGCCTTAAAAAGGCGAAAAAATCCCCCCCTTGCTACCGACGCTCATTTGGAAAAACCTAAGCGCGAAATATATTATAAATTAAATCAAAAGATAACCCCCCTTTTAGCAAAAGAAAAGGTACCAAGACGTATAAACGTGCTAGGAAAATTTTCCTCTTCGTTGCCTTTCGCGTCTTCGCGCGTTACGTCGAGAGGGAAACTTTGGCAAGTGCGACGAAAGCAGGCGATAATTTTAGCAGAAAATTTTCCCTTGCGTGCCCTCGTCGGCGACGTCGTATGTCACAAACACTACTAATTCGTTTTCTATGCCTGTCGCTACACCGCGGTGCCTTTTTATTACCCCCCCTTTGGCACCATTCAAAGCTGAAACCGTCTCGTGGCGCTTAATGATCAATTTTCTTCTGCTTAGATGTTTCTTTTGTTTTCGAGTCGCAGTCGCTGAGCGGCGGTTCGGCGACGAGTCTTTTTTCCCTTTTTTTCCTGTCATCGCGACGCTATTTTTACCGATTTGTCCGACAGTTCCCTTTTGTTGCTTTTTCGCCATTTCACCGTTTGAAAGAAACGAAAATGATTCGATTACGAGAATTTTTTCCACGAAAAATATCCCATCGAAAATGGAATAAATATTGAGATACGATGATTAATCGTGAACGATGCGAGGTTAAATTCACCTCTACCCCTTCCCCATTTTAAATGTGTTTTAAAGGAAATTTCATCATATAAAATGGTAAATTTGAAAAAAATTAGCGAGCGTTCGTATCAAGAAAAACGTTAGCGACGCGTCGGTGTACGTCTTCCGCTAATACGCGGTGGCCGGTATCAACATGACGGTCGTGTATTCGCGATTTTTCAATTTTTTTTTTTTTACACGAAAACTATTGATTTTTTTGATACATTGCATATGACGTTTTTTCTTTTAATTAATCTCTTGAACATGTTAAAAAATGTTCTAACGATAAAAAAATTTATCCTTGGTTTTGGCCTCAAAAATGTACCATAAATTTGCGAATTTCCGGTTACTTACCGTTAACTTTCCATATTTACGATAATTACCGGTAATTTACTATGTTTAAAATTTGACGAAGCTGTTTTCAGAGGGGACGACGTTCTCATTTTTAAACACCCTGTACTCATTTTCATGCCTTAATTAACACTTTCAATAGCGTTATTTTTCCATCTTTTGTTTTATTTTTTCTACATTCGATTGTTGCAAAAATATGACAAAATTGTAACAAGAATTTGCTTGTATTTTTTTAATTTCACTTAATGGATCATCTCTTGACATTTTCCACGTTTCACGTTCCCGGTAAAAATCACCTTTTCGAATACTCGTTTCGTTATCTTGTCGCGAATTTTCTCTCGCATTTCTTTACATTTTCACTGAGCACGCCTTCGAATTTTCATTTTTACAAAAAGAATTCGCGAAATTAAATTTTTCTTTAAAAAAATCATTATTTTTATTTCTTTCGCTCGTCATTATCGTAGCTACGTGCTTTCACGTAATCTCCCCGACCCCTTTCGACACGAAGAAAATACGATACCCGAAGAGGTGCTCGAGAAAACACGGCGCGAAAGGCAGATGAAGCGAACGGGCGATATTAAGATGAAAATTCGATTCGTTCGAGCGTAAAATACACCTTGTTAAACATTTCCACCTCGTTGTATTATCGTTTATTTAGCCGAAGATTTTTCACCGTTTTGCAATATGGCTCCCAGGTGTTAGCGTATCGCCGGGGTGTCTGTTGCGGACCGTTTGAACCCCTTATTTCCATAAAGCGTCGGTCGACGAACGCGTAAAAGCGTCTATGAACGAGCTAATGAAACGGAAACCGAGGCTTTTAGGGTTTTCAAGACTCGCAAAGGTGTCACTTGTACTTTCAAAGGCGTGTAGGTGCAATACACCACGAATACAGGTTCGTTCGATTTCACTATAAAAGGAAACTCTCATCATCGATTTATTGAATGAATTTAAAAATTGTTGACATTTCAGGGTAGATTTTTTGTTCGTAGAATTTTCAAATAAAATGACCGGTTAAAGAATTACAGAGATTTTAAAGATCAAGAGATGGACCCAGAAAAAAAAATGCCCCGAATAAGTCATCCCTGAGCTATACATTGAAAAACGTCCTAGATCACTAATCACTTTCTCTTTTCACGTTCAAATCGAGCACCCTTCATTTATCATTATCGACCATTCTCGAGTTGGCCCTTATCGGCGTTTTAATTGGACAAACCTAGCGGTCTTTTAATTAACGAGAGAATCGGCTAAACAAACCTTAATTCAAAAGCCTTCACAAAGCATTCACGTACTTCATCTCTAAGCACACGACTACGAAAAAAGGCTTAATTACGCCATCGAGTATTTCCTCTATTCGACGTGACATTTACAAAGGTGAAAATTTCTAGCGCGTAAAGACGTTTCGCGTGACGTCTGACGCGTCGTAAAACCACTTGATGGATTACGGTACACGAGGGCACGAGGCTCGATTTCACAACGGTTTCGAATTTCTAGAAAGGCCGCCTTTAGGTAACCGCAAACCACCGACGCAAAACGAAGGCACTTTTACGTTTTTTTTCCAACGTTCCACAGCGACCAGGTCACCACGAGTCGCCCAGCTCCAAAATTACCCTACATTTATAACGTCACCTCGTTGCACGTGCGTAAATATTCGTACACCGAAGTTATTCGGAGGTTTTTCACCATCAACTACCCTCTTGTCCTCGGTACACGTATTTTTTACCGTATGACCAAGTGGAACGAGCTTTTAACGTAATTTCTCATCTGATTAAGCGATAAAACCGGCAAACAGGCGAGTCGCCTTCGATTTTGAGCCTTTATATGGCATTGCTAAGTCCGATGATCGAGGACGTGTTTCGGGGTATTGCTGACCTATTTCTGGTCACTTCCTGCTACCATTAAACGCTTTCTGATGCTCACCCCCAACCCAACCCTTGATCACAGATAACGATTTATCATTATTTTTCAAAAACTTTGCTCAATTCATCATCCATCCTTGGAAATTCATTTAAATTACAATATACAGTGTGTCTCAGAAGTCCCGCACGGTACCTTTTATTTTTGATTGGGGGGTTGATAGCGAAAAAATCCACCGGTTTTATACTTCTCCTGTGAGGCGC